>CM019149.1:237673971-237726471 GCA_009733165.1 Naja naja | reverse complement strand
GCAACCATCAGTCAGCAGAAGTAGCTATATATATATAGCCATAGGTCATAGCATCGACTTCAATGGCCCCAAAACCCTAGCTACTATAGAAAACCCCAGCTACAGAATCATCAGAGAAGCCATAGAGATTGATAAAAGACCTAATAATATGAATAGAAGAGATGACTCCTCCAGACTATCAATCATCTGGAAGCCTGCACTCACAAACAAAAAAAATCTCTATACCACAATCCAAACAAACACCTGGACACAAACAGAACCCCCCTAATACCTTCAACCCAAACACGCCCCGGCCAGCTATCCAAATAAAACCTAGCTTCCTAATAAACAATTGTCGGCCATTCACAAGAAACCAAGCTGCACTGAAAACCCCCAATACACAAAACACAATGTTGCCAGCTAATCAAGAACACAGCAACTCGAAGACCAATAAACAGAGACCTAGACTCCCAACCAATCAGGATGAAGATAAAACCATTCAAATAAAGCACGAAGCCAGCACCAAATTCAAACAGAAACGGCTGCCAAAGCCTGACACACAAGATTAAGAAAAAACCCAATACACAAGCCTGAGGATTGGCAGATGAAATTCTGCCAAAATGTCACTATAACTTGAAAAGCACAAGACGTAGGAAAATACCCAAAGAAACCTAAATACCACATATATATATATATATATATATATATATATATATATATATATATATCTTGGTGTATTGGTCTTGTCCGTGTAAGATTGAGAATACCTTGGCAACATTTACGAAATCTCATCCGTCATCTTCAGGCTGGTCCCAGGAGAACGAAGCTGAAGACACCAGCCTGAAGATGACGGATGAGATTTCATCGAAGCGTTGCCAAGGTATTCTCAATCTTACAACAAGACCGAATACACCAAGACCTACATACCTTTACCCGTGAAAATCTACGAATATATATATATATATATATATATATATATATATATATATATATAAAATTTATTTTTCCAAATAAGACAGAGAACATGTCCAATACATCTTCCGCCTACTATCTTCCGCCACAACAGCCACCCTGTCAGGTGGGCTGGGCTGAGAGGCGGTGACTGGCCCAAAGTCACCCAGTTGGCTTTCATGGCTAAGGCAGAAGCTGAAGCCACAATCTCCTGCTTTCTAGCCTGGTGTTTTAACCACAGACCAAACTGGCTTATATTATATATTTTATATGCAGCCCAAGACAATTCCTCTTCACTCGACATGGCCTAGGTTGGACACACCTGATGTAGACCATGCAATGCCTCTCTTGAAATCTCATCGTGAATTTCCCTTCTTTTTTTCCACCTTTCACATCTTTGTGCCCTTCATCCATGTCTTTTCAAGCTCTCCAAGTTGAACAATTTCCTCAAATGTATTTAGGAAAGGAAAAATTCTCCAGCAGTGTCCCAAAGGCAGAACCTGTCCTCCACTTCGCAGTGAGAGTAGCATTCCTACTTGAAAAAGCCCAATCCAGAGAGTTGCCATGGGATGTCTTCCTCTATTATGCAGTGAAAATGTGGGAAGCCAGAACAGCTGCTGAGTGCTACAGAAAAGTCTGTAAAATAAAATAAAGCCTTTGCTACCTTTTAAACCGTCATCCAAAGTTGCCCTTACATTTCCCTTAAAGAATGTTGTACAGTTACATACATGTCATGGCAATCAGCAGTTTTGAGTTTTAGGGGCCAAAGTTGGCCTGTATTGGCTACCAGTTGATCAGCCTTATTAGCCTGTTCACCTTATTTTTCCCTATTCCATATAGAAGTCGGTGAGATTTGGAACAAAGTGTTGAAGAATGTGAAGATGTTGGGAGCATGATCAATGTAGCTGAACTTCCTTCCTTCCTTCCTTCCTTCCTTCCTTCCTTCCTTCCTTCCTTCCTTCCTTCCTTCCTTCCTTTTTTTCCTTTTCAGGCATGCTAACCATACCTAAGCTGCCTTTACCTAGCACAATGAGACCTTAGCAATCTAGAACCTAACTTGCAAAGGAAGGATTAAAAAGAAAAACCATAGCTGCATAAGGTAAGGTTGGTTAATTTTTTTTTAATTACATTTATATGCCGCCCTTCTCTGAAGACTCAGGGTGGCTTACAATTTTTGGGATACAACCCAATGCGCTCAGCAATAGCCTTCATTCCATTGTATATGCCTGCTTATTACTAAGCGGCATTTTTACAAAGTCAGCTTATTGCCCCCAACAATCTTGGGTCCTCAATTTACCTACCCCGAGAGGATGGAAGGTTGAGTCAACCTTGAGCCTGGTGGGATTCGAGCCTGCACTAATTGCAGGCAGCTGGAACTTAAGTGCTAGGCATTTAACAGCCTGCACCACCAATGTCTTTATCATGTCATTCTCCATCTAGTACAGGGGTCCCCAAACTTGGCAACTTTAAGACTTGTGGACTTATGCTGGCTGAGGAATTCTGGGAGTTGAAGTCCACAAGTCTTAAAGTTGCCAAGTCTGGAGACCTCTGATCTAGTATCTCTAGTTAAGATTTGACAGACAGTAAAGGAAATGACAGATCTGCTGAACTTCTTAAAAGCCATGAGAGTTAAAGCAAAAAACTGGTTTACATAGATAAATGACCCGGACTGGTATAAGACAAAAAAATATTTCTTTCCATTTGCTTTCAAATGGATCTGGGAATCTGGTGACATGTCCCAAGTTTAGTCCATCACAAACTCTTCTTTTTTCCAAATAATTTTCATTTTACCAATGTTTTCCCCCCCATCAAAACCCAAGTAGGCATTACTGATTGGCATCTGCAACAAGGGGCAGGGGGAAAAATGGGCACAGTGGCATCTTGATGCAAACTCTGTGATTTACACATTTGTGCTTCATATTCAGAAACCAATACAAAAAGCTAGAAAATGAGTTTAAAATGAAAGAACCAAAATAAATAACAGGCATCCCCTATTCTATTCTGCCTCAGTTTTCCACATTTTTCCTGCCATTCATTCATGCTGTCCAGGAGCCCTTGGCCCAGTTCTGGGTGGCTATGACCCCTTTATGACCTATGGACTTCAACTCCCAGAATTCCATGCTGGGAGTTGAACTTCACAGGTCATAAAGGGGGCCATAGTTAGACAAAGCTGATCCTTAAGTATCAAAGTAGTGCTTCTGTTCACAAGAAAATAGTCAGCCATTTGTTTTGTTTGAAACTTCCTGCCCACACCACTTCGTTTGCCAAGTAACTGCTTAGCATTTGCTGAGGATCTCTTGAGCCCTGAAGTGAATTCTAAGGTAGGCCTTCTTCTCACTTTATATAGGGCCCAGGTCAAGTTTGCTATACTTTGGCACACTCTCTATCAAATGAAGAGTGAGTCTTCTTCCTGTGAACAGAACAAGTACATGCTCTCCTGGCTCTGCATTGCATGAAATGCCAACTGAAGCTTTTTACTCTTCTGCCCTCAAAGATGTTTAGCTCTCATTGTTGATCTTCTCATAAAAGGCTGCATAGCAAGCATGCAAGGAGTTCTGGTCTTCCTTAGAACTTCCCTAGAAAATCACAGGGTCTAGAGTTCAGATAAACAGCAAATGAGGATGTCAGGCATTCTGTAGGCAAGGCAATGTAGGGTTCAGCTAGCAGTAGGACACAATTGTTGGTAGAAAAACAATAAACATGTGATAATGCTAACTTTTCACTTGCAGCTTTTTCACTGCTTGTCTGTCACAGTAAGCAAAGGTCAGATTGGTCAGTTGTAAAGCAAATGAACCCTGGTTGATCTTTGGAAGGACAGATACTGAAGCTCAGATTATTTGGCCACCTAATAAGAAGAAAGAACTCATTGGAAAGGAACCTGATACTGGGGAAAATTGAAGGCAAAAGCAGAAGGAGACAGTACAGGATGAGATGGTTAGATAGTATCATCAACACCATGAACATAAATTTGGACAAACTCTGGGAGGCAGGAAAGGACAGGGGAGTCTAGTGTGCTATGATCCATGCAAAGAGTCCAACACAACTTAGCCTGACTGAATAAAACCAAATCATGGTGAGTGCACATGCACTCCGTTTGGGATATTTTCTAGAGTGTATAAAAATGTAGTAAGTCCTCACATCATATTATTTTGCCAAAACTTGACTCAGAGAAGGGGCAGTCAGTCTGCCATGATTCCATCATGTCCAAACCATAGTTCAAGCCAAAATCATGGCACTAAGGAATTTATCTTTTCTGTCAGGAAATAGGAGAAATTGGTTCATGCATTTATTTTCCACAAGCATGTATTTCCCTCCTTTTTCCAAGAGGCATATTTACTTTTAAGTTTCAGAACTATTTTTTTCACATATATTAGAAGGAGAGAGAATAACTTATCTGGATTGAAATTAGTCTTAGCATTACATATAATGAGGTCTTTGCTTCAGGTAACTAGTACCAGAATCATATAACTGTTCCAAATATTTAATATAGTGCATGAAGATGGGCAGTACAGAACTTGGACAGCTGTGAAAGGTACCATGCCATGATTGGAGTGAAAGGTCCTTTGGATCCAAGGGATGTTCAGCTTCCAATACATTTCTCTATCTCCAACCTCAGAAGACATTCAGGCCAGTCATTGGATTGAGTTCAACCATGTCCTCCCATCACTTGCAATGCAGAGAAATGTTTTCAAAATATCCAAACATTTCCATTCCCTCACTTCTGTCCTTCAGTTCTGGTCACAACACAGAGCTCCAATGTCAAAGTGCTCTGTTAACTGATTGATTTATCTTGTTGGAAAGGAAAGAAAAGACTTCTGGTATTTCTGCCAAATATATGCTAAAATAATACTCAAATATCTCAGGCCATTCTATGAAATTGGGGGCATTCTTGGCAGAGAACATTTGGTTCTCCAGCCCTAAGGAACAATTGGCCCTCACAAAATGCAGATACTTGCATGATTTAGAAATATTTGCAAGAGAAAGGGCAGAAGGAGTTTCAAATAAACAATCTTGGCACAAGATAAATAGTTAAATTCAAGTTCAGTTGTTTTCATCCGGAAATCCCTAACTCTGGTAATATTAGTAACAGACCATCTTTGTCTAAATGGGAAGCAGAATAGGGTTTTTTCCTCATATCTTGAAACTGATTCAAGGTTGGCCACATATAATATTCCCACACCCCATTTTCTTCAGCAAGTTCTGTTCTTGCAACTCTGGAATATGGAAAGGTTCACAGAACTGAAAATTGAATCCTTGTGTGAATTTCATTTGCTTTGTATAAAATTAAATTCATGAATGTTGTTTCAAAGGAAAGTCATTTTTCTTTATTCGTGTACTTCTGAATTTATGTTGACAAAAAGCAGTCTCTTGACATAGCCAATTAAAATGACTAGTTTCTTCACAATCTGCTATTCCTTTACCAAGCAACATCTCTATTTTATTTAAACAAGTTTTAAGATATATACAGAGTAGCCACCCACATGGAAACAAACACAGTTTTTACATGTATATATGCATATGCACATATAAGCCGACAGACAAGCAAATAAATATTCCATATGCATTAATATATTCTGCATTGTGCCCTTTCATAAATATAAACTTGTGATGTAAGAAAGGGTGGCATATTTTATTTTCATGAGTAAAGAATGACTACATAACTCACAAGTGGCAAAGCACAGCTATGCCATTAATGGATTGTGTGCAGGCAGCCTTACTGAATGAAAATAAAAATCTATTATGCTGCCCATCATAACATATTATATATATACCCTGCCAGAGGGTTATGTCTGCAGAGTAACCAAAATTTTTGTTAGAGCTAGCTGAAATAATTAATACAGTTGAAGAAACAAAAAGATTTAGAGCTAGTGTTTATTTCCCACTGGCAGGTTCTAAATATGTATTTCACAGCAGTCAACATGCACGCACATTTATAATGGGGTCTGTATTTTTTTTTCTCTTGACCTGTTTCTTGGAATTACTTAGATGAAATTCAGCCATTCCTTCGATATCAAGAAATATTGGAATGTTGCTCACTTTCAACAGAATATCTTTACTGTAATTTTTTTCTCCTTAATATTAAAAACATTGCTGCAAACTAGGAGCAATCTCAGAAATATGACACTCAGTTAAATCTGATGTGACCCAGGTCTGTGTTTTGAATGTGTTTTGAAGGTCTGTGTTTTCAACATGAGGCAATAAATTGGTTCAAACTCCAGATTTTACCACAGAAATTGGCTTCCCTGTAAGTTTATCTATCAGGTACACAGTCATAAAGTGAAATATCATTTGCTAGGATGATACATTATGGATTTTTCATCATTAGTTGCAGACTCCAATAAAGAATTGTATGACTTTAGAGGACAAATTATTTGATGATTTACTTGTTGAATGTATTGTGTATTTGAAACTGCAAGGAGCATAACTCAGTGGGTGAGATTCACGAACAGAAGATAAAACTGAAGATAAAATTACTGTTCTTTTCTTCAACATATACTAAATTCAGATTCATTAAGGAAGAGTCAGAACCTGTAGAATATACAATGTAGAAAAATTCACCTATAGAATTGAAACAAACTGAAATACATAGATTGAAACAGAGTTAAATACAATTGATTATATCTAAATATAACACCCATATTCTTTAACAGTGTTATATCTTAAATCACCTTCAGCACCAGAATCTACTTATGCTTTTATACCTCAGAAAATACACATTCATGTAATACACAAATGTAATACAGGTAGTTCACAATTTACAGCAATTACAACTGAAACTTCTGTCACTAAATGATGTGGTCATTAAGTGAGTATGCCCAATGTTATGACTCTTCTTGCTATGATCATTAAGTGAATCTGATTTTCCTTTTGACTTCCAAATAAGGAAGCACCCTTGGAAAGTTGCAAATGGTGATTACATTACCCCAGAACACTGCACCATTATAAGTACATGATGCTTGCCAAGCATCTGAATTCTGATCACGTGACCATAGGGACACTGTGATGGTCTTAATTGTAACAATCATCCGTAATTCACTTTTTTCAGCACCATCATTACCTCAAATAGTCATTAAATGAATAGGTGTAACTCAAGGACTACCTGCATGCAATGAATGGATTTGTGTGTGTGATGTGATCATTTCCAGACACTTTCTAGTACCAAATGTTCAAGTAGCAATAGTATTTAGACTTATATACCACTTTGCAGTGCTTTACAGCCCTCTCTAAGCAGTTTACAGAATCAGTATATTGCCCCCACAATTTGGGTCCTCATTTTACCCATCTCAGAAGGATGGAAGGCTGAGTCAATCTTGAGCCTGGTGAGATTTGAACTGCCAAATTGCTACTGCAGAAGTAGCCTATAGTACTGCTTTCTAACCACTGTGCCACTGTAGCTCTTGTATTTATGTTACCTTCATTTTTTTTATGAAGTATCATTCTGCAGCCTGAATAATTAGGCTACAGTACTTCTGTCCATACCACATGCAGGCACAAGTAAGAGTAAATTCACTTCCTGTATTCAAAATCAAGAATTCAAAGGTCCTTCCAGTTCTATCCCTCAAAAAATACTGGATAATAAATACATCAGTAGGTGATATCACTATTTAATATGGTCTTTCTGCCATCAGAAGCAGTGTAAGCAATGTACTATTTGATCTTGTTACATGTGATTGCTTTCAGGTTTCTACTGTGTGCTTCTTTGACCTCTGCCCAGTTTTCTTTATTTGATCTATACAATGTGCTCCAGTTATGAGTTGAAATTGATTTTCCAAGGGGAAGCAATGACTCTAAATTTAAGTACGGTGGAATGTAGTTAAATTAAGAGGAATCAGGGTTGCTATAATGATATTTCTGATCCGACATAAAGATCTATCTCTGTGATGTTGCAGAAGTTTTAATTAGAAAGCTAGGAAAAATATACAGCAAAGCTCACGTAAAATTTGTGCAGTTGACTGAGGAGCACAAATGCATCTAATGCAGAGGTGGTATTCAACAGGTTCTGACCAGTTCTAGAGAACTGGCAGCAGAAATTTTGAGTAGTTCGGAGAACCACCTCTGACTGGCCCCACCCCCATCTATTCTCTGCCTCCCGAGTCCCAGCTGATCGGCTGGGTCTTCTTTTGTTGACCTGCACAGGACAATGGAGCTGGAAGGCAGGTTAGTGGGGTGGGGAGGGAATGGAGATTTTACAGTATCTTTTTCCTGCCACGCCCACCAAGCCACATCACACGCACCAAGCCACACCCACAGAACCGGTAGTAAAACATTTTGAATCCTACCACTGATCTAATGGGGTAGTTTAGATATCACAATAGTCTATCACCAGGGGAACAGCCAAAATGGGAAATTAAATTTCCCTCCAGTGTAGATTCTGAATTCATTTGGGGGATGTATGGGAACTGGAGAGAAGGAAGGGAGATCAAACAAAAGACCAATAATCTAGCAGTAGATTGAGTAACAATTATACAATTTTACACAGTGTTCCGTGTGCCTCAGCATATAGTACTGCTGGCCACATGTCCACAGAAATGTCTTTATACAATGCTGGCTCCCCCTGGCTAAGAAACAGAGATGATCACTGTCCCTAGCATCAGATGCAACTGGGCAGGGGAAACCTTTATCTTTATATAATTGTTATAGAATAGAACAATTTTTTCTCAATCTCAGCAACTTTAAGTTGTGTGGACTTCAATCCCCAATATTTTCCACTTAAAGTCCACTTGAAGTCCATACCACACTTGATCTGAGCTAAAAAGTTGAAAAGCAAACTTGAGGTTCAAATGCTTTAAAGTCACTAAGGTTGAGAAACCTTGGAACAGAATACAGTTGTATTCATTCTAAGAAAAGAATCTTAGTACAGTAGTTTTTTACAACAGAAAATAACCTGCCGCTTGCAAAATGTATCCAGCCATTTATGTTACATTCAGTCTCCTATGACAACCTGGACCGATTGCCTCAGGTCAGACATAGCAAGTTAGCAAGTACGTCAAATGACCAAAGGGGAAAAAAAAAAGATTTGAGTAGCAGGAAGAGGTTCTCTCTGTTGTAAGAATGATGAAAATTAACAGTTTTTAATGTGAAGATTGCATTTTTATTTTTATTTATCAACTTTATGGTGTTGGACAGTGTACAATTTAAAAGCAGCTATTTGAAGCACAGGTACCATGGCAGAGAAGACATGCTGCTTCAATCCCATCCAATAACACTGCTTTGATGCTGGGACCTGGAGCATGCCAACTCAGATGGGCAAAGCTATAGGAAAAAGGTAGTCGCTAAGATACCCAAGCTTTATGCCATGAAAGTCCCACCCTCTGCCAAAGCTACCACCTGCTTTTGAGTAGGAGTTGTGACCTTCAAAATGCAGACTAGATGTATTTAGGGCAGTGCTACTGCATTCACAACCATAGATAGAAAATCCATAGCAGCCATAAAACCAAAGCAGTCAACCTTGGACTCTAAACTCGTCACCACGTCCACATCTCAACAGCCTCCAGACACTCAGACATCTTCAGAGATCTTGATGCTCTCATTTGCTTCACCCAAGGTCAAAATATATAGCTGGGTAACAGGATATTGGTGTTACCTGACTCTGTGTCAAAGGATGACTTCTTTCAGCAGCTTCACATAGATGTCAAACAGGAGAAGCAAAAGAGTGAAGCTTACTCACATTTACATTACTATAACTTCTGTGGTCCACAGGCTAATGAGGATTATGAAGGCCATGTTCACCATGCATAGGTTAGATGCAGCTATATTAGCTGCCCATTAGTGAAATTCAAGATTTTGGTCCTAAACAAATTTTGGTCCTAAACAAGATTGATCACTGAGATCATTGAGGGAGGTTTTGCTAAGGACATCACCAAATACCATTTGGTTATTTCCTGTGGTGGAACACTTGCTTCCTATAGAATAGAATAGAATAGAACAGAATAGAATGGATGGATGGATGGATGGATGGATGGATGGATGGATGGATGGATGGAATGGAATGGAATGGAATGGAATGGAATGGAATAGAGTAAGGGAATAGAATAGAGTAATATAGTCATACTATAATATAATTATAATATAATATAATAATACTATACTAATAATATAATACAATATAGTCTTTGTTTCCTTGTTTTATTAAAAAAACCCAAAAATATGATATTTTAAATTGTGGCAGACCCAATATAATTTTCATCCAACTTCTAAATAAGATTTATGCTCTCCTACCTTTTTATTCCCCCACTTCTATTTTCCTTATTTTTGCCTGTAAAGTATTTGCTTTGCTGACATAAGGCTGGTTTAATAAAATTGGCCTTCTTCCTAAAAGTTTACCTGTGAGAACCCCGAACATAATAAAATCAGATTATGAAGGCAATCATATTTACTAGTAATAAATCAAATCTTGCAGACATCAGTTAAGTCTCCCTTACTGCACTGAGACAATATCAAGTATGCATACATCAATACCTGAGGTGCTAGAAATATATTTCATAAGTTTGGGAAGGTGGAAGCGAGAATGCTACTTGCACTAGCTGCATAATTATGGAGAGAGAATTTGTAATGTGAACATTATGATGTACAAAGTGGCTTTGTCCTACATTTAATAAGCTTTGCATGTCAAGCCCACAAACATAATGGAATTTGGAGATGATTTCTTACCATCAAATACAGTTTATTGTTTTCAAGAAGAAAGCTTCCTGGAGCTTCATCAACAAATATCTAATTTTAAACCGCTATCCTCTTCCTTACCGGAGCATTGCATTTCCTTTAAACTGATAATGCAACACCATATTAAAAGAAAAGTAGTGTCAAATGAATCTAGGCCATTTTTAAAAGTGGACTTGCTTTTCAGTTTAGTAAAGTCATTAACCTAAGACTTTTTCTTTACTTGTAGAAATTAACTTCCACAGGATTTGCATGGAGAACCTCAACCAAAGTCTTTTTCTTGTTTTAAAATTCCACAAACATAGTGGCTACGCCTCATTTGCCAAGTTTAAGTATGTTTTGCCTGGACTGTAGCCTTATTTTCTGTTAAAAAGAGGGACCAAAAAGAGGGGATTATGACAGACACAAACTTCTTCAGGATGTTTTTAATCTTGCGGAAAGAAGTAAATATGAGAAAGACCGAGCCATTTATTTTGTTTCATAATAGATAAAAAGTGAAAAATTACTTCCTTTGAGTTACACTTCTTTCCTGCCATTAAGTCACTTGCACTGGTTGAAGTATTTATTTGCATTTGAATTTCAGGGATCAGGCAATGTCTAGAAGAACAGCCTTCACATCTGAGAACAAATTGTAAGGGCAAAGCAATAAAGAAAGTAGTTCAAAACTCTATAATCAGGTTCAGAAAATGAATATATTAAGCCACAGTAAATTCTGACAAAATTTGTTCAGAAATAAACTGTTTCAAGATGAAGATAGCACAACTACAAGTTGATCATTTTATAGGTAAACAAAGAAAAAATGGTTTGAGAAAACATTAACATTAACAGGATCAGGCTGATTATTTTATTGTCTGAAGTAAAAACAAAATGGTGCCACTTATCTATCAATGTTTATCAATCTTTCATCTCTATCATTATCATCTCTCTCTCTCCCCTCTCTTCCCTCTCTTTCATCTATCTATCTATCTATCTATCTATCTATCTATCTATCTATCTATCTATCTCTATCTACCTACCTACCTACCTACCTACCTACCTATTAATTACCTATCTATCTATCTGATTTCTAGGCCAACAAAGCCCAAAACCTACTCTGGCTGACTTTACAAAAAACAAAGCAGAAAAATAAGTTTTACTTTTAAAGCATATACACAATTACCTTCAACAATTGAGACAAATTAACACTTCAAGGACAACATACACCTAAACTCAAAGATGGTAAAGCTTTCACTTCATAGCACTGCAAAAATGTATTTATTTATTTAATTAATTTATATTGCACCCATATAACTCTAGAAGGTAACAAAAATTGTCTTCAGGTCCCTTGTGAATTTCAGAAACAGATTTATTTTCACTCTTATCCCATTAAAGGTTTCCAGTGATGACCAGACATCTGAGGCTTGACATATGTATAGTAATGCAAAATGTAATCTAGACTATTGTCATTGTCACTAGCTCTGTGTTAGAGCTCTGTGTTAGAGCCACCTAAAGTTTCTTTCTTTTGTGTATGGCTAGACTTTCCTTTACATAATGTAACTAATGCATCAAACATGTCCTACTGTCTTTCTATCATAAGATGCAGTAATGCAACATTACTGTTAAAACAAGAATTAAAAAATTATACTTTTTTTTAATTTTTAAAAAGTTTACTTACAATTGTTAAAAACAAGACACACAGACTTACAATCACAAATAACATAAATACATAACAGTGCGTGATACGTTTTCCCCGCTTGTTTTTCGGTTGCAGATCGAATATGCATTTTTTCATATAAAGTTACATTTATACATAACCATAACTATTTTCATTTTCAGCTTGCTTGATTTGGGTTATTTTAAGGTATTTCCTATGTCTTTTTCTAAATTGTTGCATAGCATCTCCTGTTATCTATGAATTCTTTCTATTTACTCTGGTACCTTGTTTCCCTATGTTCCCTTTCCTTCCATTCTTGCGTTCTACCCAATCATACCATACGTCCCATGCCTTATAGTGATCCAAGTCCTCTTTTTCATTTAATTTAAGTGTTAATCTCTCCAATTCTACACATTCATATGTTTTCTTTATTACCACTTGTATGGATGGAGTTATAGGTTCCTTCCATTTCTGAGCTAAGGAAATTCGAGCCGCTGTTAGTAGATGTGTTATCAGGTATTTGTCCTCTGGGGGAAAGTTTCCTTTTATCATTCCTAATAAAAACAGTTCTGGTTTCCACTCCAGTTCACATTTCATCACATCCTCAATCCAATTTTTAATTTCCATCCAGTACTTCCTTATTTTTGCTTAATTAAAGAACCTCAGTAAGAATAAAACTGAAAAATCTTTCAGTCCCTGAGAGGAGGCCCAGAAGTCTTGTGATTGACAGATCTTCTCCTTCCAGATTGGAAGGAGTTCTGCCAATCACATGCCTTCTGGGACTTCCCAGACTGGAAGGAGAAATAATTGTAGAGGAGGCAATTCAACACTGGTTTCCCATGAACCTCCTGGAGGACAACAGCCTCCAAATGCAAGGACAGAAGAACAAACTTGGATTAGGAAATTTTATGAAAGCTATCAATCTTGCCTCAGTGTGAAAATGTGAGGGTTCAGGAATAACAAACAAATTTATTTCCGAAACTGAGGTTCCATGTTGACAAATCCATGATCCAGAAATCAGAGCCAAGAGAAATTTGACATCAGTCCAAAGGTTAGTCAGGAAATCAGAAGTAGCACAAGTTCAGGAGATAGGTCCAAGGATGGAAAGTTGCTTGCCAGCTGTTAGCATTTCTCTTTCCATGAGTCATGCTTTTTTTTCTTGTAAAGAGTCTTATCCAATATCTCTGTTCTACTTCTGTGACCTTGCTGCCTATAGAAAGGAAGAAGATCTATTCCCGCTGAGGCTATAGATCAGGGCTGATTACCTGATCATTGCAAAACAATACACCTATCCACTGTCATGACACAAGCACCCGTGTGCCATACACATAGAAAAGGGAGCAGATCTGCTCCCTTTTCTATGTGTATGGCACACGGGTGCTTGTGTCATGACAGTGCAGTGCTGTTTTTATTATTTTGAAATGTTTGAATATGTTCTGTCCTGCAGGCACCTCAGCCCTAAACTGATACAATCCTTTAAAGTTCCCCAAACTACAGGTAGTCCTCAATTTACAACCACAATTGAACCCAAAATTTCTGTTCCTAAGAAAGAGAGTTGTTAATTTTGCCCCATTTTATGACCTTTCTCCTCACAATTGTTAACTGAATCATTACAGTTGTTAAGTTAATAACACAATTTCTAACTGAATCTGGCTTCCTCATTGACATTTCTTGTCAGAAGGTTACAAAAGGTGATCACATGACCCCGGGACACTGCAACCATCATCATACATGCCAGTTGTCAAGCATCCGAATTTTAATCATATGACCATGAGGAGGTTGTAAACCATCATAAGTCACTTTTTTCGGTGCTGTTGTAATATCACTAAACAAATAGGGCCTTGGTGGCTCAGGCTGTTAATTGCCTGCACTTAAGTTCCAGCTGCCTACAACTGCTGTAGGCTCGAATCCCACCAGGCTCAAGGTTGACTCAGCCTTCCATCCTCTCGGGGTAGGTAAATTGAGGACCCAAGATTGTTGGGGGCAATTAGCTGACTTTGTAAAAATGCCGCTTAGTAATAAGCAGGCATATACAATGGAATGAAGGCTATTGCTGAGCACATTGGGTTGTATCCCAGGAATTGTAAGCCGCCCTGAGTCTCCGGAGAAGGGTGGCATATAAATGTAATTAAAAAAAAAATAGTAAGAAGTCAGACTACCTGTATCACAGAATTTCTAGCTTCCCATTGTTTGCAATGTAGAAGATATTCTTGAGAGAGGAACAATGGACCTTCAGGGAATGGAAACTGAATGACAAACACTGCCTCAAATTTTGCCTCACCAGCAATAATTTAGAAGAGCTTAGCTAACATGGCGCTTCCAGTGCCAGAGCTCTCAGGCTGAAGTTAGGATAGCAATGTCAATGCTTTTACAAATTAGAAAGGTAAACATGTGTGTATGTGTATAATCTCAATAGCCCATAGGTTCATTTCTATAGGCTACAGTACATACAGAGTGGGGTCCTTGGTTGTTTTCTTGCATACTTTTCATTACCTAAACTAGATAACATCATCATTGCTAGTCCAGAGTGGGGTTTGCTAGCACTGATGATGTTATCTAGTTTGAGTAACTCTACTCTACTCTATTCTACTACTCTACTCGACCAGGGTAAAACAATAGATGTAATTTACATAGACATGTGCAAAACCTTTGATTCAGTGGTACACGACAAACTATTGTTAAAACTAAACTCTTACAGCATTTCCAGATCCCTTCATGAGTGGATTATTGTGTTCCTGTCAAATAGGCAACTAATAGTAAAATTAGGGAGCACCATATCAAACCCTGCTCCAGTTAACAGTGGTGTCCCCCAAGGCAGCGTTCTAGGACCCACACTCTTTATACTCTACATACATGACCTTTGCGATCACCTTATAAGCAACTGTGTCCTTTTCTTGTAAAACTATTCAACACCACTGACAATGCTACTGTCCTCCAAAGTGACCTTCATTATGTGTCTGAATGGTCAAACAATTGCCAACTCCAAATCTCAACCAACAAATGCTCTGTCCTACACATCGGTAAAAAAAATCAGTACACCAAATACAAGCTAGGGGGATAAGACCTCATTGATGACCCTCACTCTGTCAAGGACCTTAGAGTACTCTTATAACATGACCTAAGCGCCAGAGCTCACTGTAACAGCATTACCAAAAAGGCATTAAGAGTTGTAAATCTAATCTTAAGAAGCTTCTCCTCCGGTAATATTGAATTGCTAACTAGGGCATACAAAACCTTTACTAGACCAATACTCAAATACAGCTCACCTGTCTGGAATCCGCACTGTATACAATTGAGCGAGTCCAGAAGTATTTCATGAGAAGAGTACTACACTCCTCTGCTCACAACAGAATACTCTACATCACCAGGCTTGAAATTTTGGGCTTGGACAACCTAGAACTTTGCCGCCTATGGTTGGACTTAAGCGTAGTACATTAAATTATCTGCTACAATGTCCTACCAGTCAAGGACTACTTCAGCTTCAACTGCAACAATACAAGAGCACACAACAGGTACAAACTCAATGTAAACTGATCCAAACTTGATTGCAGAATGTACGACTTCAGCAACAGAGTGGTCAATGCCTGGAATGCACTAACTGACTCTGTTGTTACATCCTCTAACCCCCACTCCTTTAATCTTAAACTAACCACTATTGACCTCACCCCATTCTTAAGAGGTCTGTAAGGGGCATGCATAAGTGCACAATCGTGCCTACGGTCCCTGTCCTATTGTCCCCATTTATTCATATCTATTTCTTGCATTCTTACTCATCTTTATACTTATTTCTATTATCTTTGATAATAATTAAATAAAATAAATGTCTCCAAGAAAATAACCAAGCTCAGAGAGCACCAAGGGCCCCTCATTTCAACAGTGAGCTACAGATATTTTTCTCTATCAGTCTATAAAGTATACTGTAAGCTACATTAAAAGTGAAGTTTAAACCCAGGAGTATTTTTTCTTTCCCTCGTCAATGCCAAAAATAAACTGTGTCACAAAATAATATTGCAGAAGAGACAGAATTCAACAGTAACATCTACAAACAACCAGAAGGGGGGGAATCAATTTTCCTTCTCTTTTACTTCCCACTGACCAGAATTAAATTGTTCAGAGCCTATCAAAACTCCAATGAGATATCTCATTGTCTGCCACCAGCTAGCCTTGGACAAATATCCACACTATTTACCAGGTAGAAAGCTACTTGTTTCTAATAATTTCCGGGCACTTCATTTTTTGAGGGGGAGGCTCTGAGCCCATATATTTTATTTATTGATTAGGGTTAATTTTAGTTCTAAAGGTAAGAGGAAGATGACCATGTGACACAGTCAGAGTCTTCACCTCCCTTATAAGGTAACTCTGGACAACTTACAGATTATAAACAGATAAATAGAAAAAATAATTAAAATATGAAGACTACAAACTAAAGATTTAAAACTATGCAAAAGCCAAAATTAAGACACAGACGCCATGGGATGAGGTCTTTGTATTCAGTTGTGAGAGGCCCCCTCAGGACCCCAAGCCAACCTGCAAAACCAAGTTTTAATAAGTATCCTTCTCATTTTTTCTACTACCTTCTCCTATTGATATCTTATTATTATATTTCTTTGTTTTTTGTATATACACTGAAAACTTACGCACTGGAGACAAATTCCTTGTGTGTCCAATCACATTTGGTCAATAAACCTATTCTGTTCTATTCTATTCCTTCCAGAAACCCAAAAGGCCCCAAATTTGTTGCTGTTAATTTCCCAGCCATAGTGAATGGGAATTTCTAAATACATCTCCAACTGTAACAATTTTAGCAATAGCACTTAGGCTTATACATTACTTTACAGTGATTTACAGCTCTCCCTAAGCAGTTGACGGAGTCAGCATATTGTCCCCAATAATTTGGATCCTCATTTTACCAACCTCAGAAGGTGGAAGGCTGGATCAACCATGAGCCCATCAGGATCAAACTCTTGGCAGTGGGCAGAGTTAGCCTACAAATATTGCATTCTAACCATTGCACCACCAGGGCTCTTTTAACAGTTAAATAACCAGAAGATTAAATTCCACCAAGAGCTCTTTGAATTATAAGGTCAAACTCCCTCATCAAGCATTTGGTTAACATTCATTGTTTAGTTGAACCCAGAATTTCTTCCTCAAAAGAAACTAAAATTGGCTACCTTTATTGTAGAAAAAAAATAAAGCAATCAAATATACAGCCATGCAATGGGATACGTTAATAAAATTGCTATGGTAAACCTAGACAGCAGTTTTCCACATCTTCTTGCCCTGGAGCTAATTAGGAACTGAACCAAAGTATAAAAATAGGAAAGATAGAAAGAAGGTAGTCAAAACTAAGGCAAGAGGAATCAGTTGTTGCTTTGCCTTTCTACTTGATTGCATACTTGTTAGTTAATATTGTTCCAATAACTGACATGTAAATTAAAAAGAAATCCAATTGAAAATGCATCTAAATCCATGTGAAAATATTATTAAATTGCTATTTATTTATTTATTTATTTATTTATTTATTTATTTATTTATTCCTTCATATTTCTTAACCACCCATCTCCATCCTTATGTTTCACAATATAAGCATATATAAATATGTTTGTGGAACAAAAACATTCTTAAAGTTTCTGGGGGGGAAAAAAACCCTCCAGAAGTGCATGTTGCATTTAACATTAAATGAATCCATGTGGATATTGCTGCAAACAATTTTGCATGTCCACTTTGAGCATAGAGGCTATTTTAAATAATACACCTGATGTTCCTAATGAGATTGTCAAAATTATATCATCAGCATCACCACCATGTTATTATTGATATGACAGGAAAATGACCCTGACTTTAAGATGATTTACCCATCTAGTCAATTTAGAATTGCAAAGTTTAGCTGAAATCAATCCTAGGATTGTATTTTTGGATATTTATATGCATGTGTATATCCAAAAAGAACCATGTTCTACAAAAGGGCGAGATCAAGATTTAAAAATGCATTAATACTAATATAATTATTTACTGATTAAAATAAATAACAATGAACTAAGATATCTCATTTAGTAATTAAATGACCCCCTATCTAAGTAGTCCATGAATTCTTTATCACAAAGTCCTCACATATAGAAGCCCACTGCAAGCCATACATTTCATGTTCATTAAACCAAGCTATATGTCCCTCTCTTGCTAAAAATTGTACTCTCATTTTTCAAGCATCAAGTGTTATTCATGTTGGAAACTCGGTAATATTTTTGGCTGCTTTCAAATTTTTGTTTCTGCTTTCACTGAACTAAAAGAGTTTTAGTTTATCAGTTAGAACTATGGGAATGCTTAAGGAAGTGAAAGTATCATGGAGATTCTATTTAGATTAGACTAACTTCAATGCATGATGGCTCAGCAGTTAAAGACGCTGAACTTGTCAACTGGAGAGCTGACAGCCCGGGTTTGAGATCTGAGCTCTTCACAATGGAGTGAGCTACTGTTACTTGCCCTAGCACCTGACCATCTAGTAGTTTGAAAACATGAAAATGCAAGTAGATTAATAGGTGCCACTTCAGTGTGAAGGTAACAGCATTCTGTGTACCTTTGGCATATAGCCATACTAGCCACATGACCACAGAAATTATCTAAGGACAACGTTGGCTCCCTGGGTCAAAAAAACAGAGATGAGCACCATGCCCATGAGTCAGACATGACTGACAAGAATATCTTTACTTTAATTTTTATTTAGAATAGATACAGCAATGTACATGCAGAAATGCACAAAATCAGAATAAAATCAAATGCATAGTATTGACATCTGCTCAGAGTTCTTTCAGTTATAGAATGAAAACCAGTGCTCTTAAACAAAACAAAACAAACTTTTTAGTGTTTACATCAATTTCTGCTTGATATCTAGATGTTAAATTAATATTTACTGCCTAACTAGGAGCCCTCAAAATTTCAAGTGGTTTTCAGCTCCAGCAGCATAATTTATAGGTTTTACTGGAATGCCAATTTTTGTTCCTATTTGTCAAAGCTTTGACTAATATGTCTTGACTTCACACAAGCAATTGAATCAGCCGATGATTCACCTTCTTCTTAGCAGAAGCATTAAAAAGAAACCCCACATTTCTGATGAATGGGTTATTTTTATTTTCTCCTATTAAAATCTAGTAATGATATAATTGAGCTGTTAAGTTGTATTCTCACATTTAAAACACAACCACTCTTCTCTTATTAGAAAAAAATGAAAGGGAGTATGTAACATTATCACAAAAGGGGAGGATTGAAATTTCAAGAATCACACAGTTTGAATCATTTTTCATGATCACCACATCATGACATACTTATTTATTTGCTCCCATAATAGGCAAAATCAGGTTGGATAACACAATGGAAGAAATGGCAAAAGAAGAAAATGGACATTAATTGTCCTTACCAAAGGTCTTGGTGAAGATCCAAATCTTCAAGGCCATTTGAAATATCAATATGGCGAAGCTTGGTCAAATACATTTTACGTGAATCTCCTAAAGTACGTCTGATTCCCATCCTAAACTCAAGGTTTAGATCAACAACTACCCTCTTTCTCTTGATCGTTATATCTATTTTATCTTTCAGAACACAATGTCCATAAATAAAGAAACAGTTCTAAACCATGCAGTAACTGCCAATATTACTACTGCTAACAATAGTATTTTCTGGAAGCTTTTTTCAAGAAAAACAAGAAAGTCCAGTTGCCTCTTGAAAAAGCACCTTTGAGACAATTGTGACCTGGATGACTGAGAATCTCCATAGACAACTAGCAAAATACATCTCATGGTATAACATTCACTCCTCTGTTGCAACAAGCAGACTACGGTGACTGTTCTTTGTGGTGCCTAGGAAGATGGACGTAGCCTATCAATTTTGCTTCTCTGAACATATCCCACCTAGTTTCAGATACTACTTCATCATTTTGACATACCTCTGTATCTTACTTCATGTTTCCTAGAATGGCAGGGTTTTTTAACCTTTTTGCTGGTTCTATTGTTCCCTGAAAGAATCTGTCCATAAGAAAGAAAATTCATCCAGGACTACAAAAACAATTTACCCCAAGGACAGGTTTCAGCCAATTTAGAAGTATCTAGTGAGAGAGAAGTCAAAAATAGGGCAGAGATCCAATCCTTTAGGGATGGGTACCATCCTAATCTTTTGGCACTGCCTTATCTCCATAGATGCTCCTAACTTTCTGTAATATTATTACATTATAATAAGCATAAAAAGGGTTGATGGACATGACCCCCCGCCAAAAAATGTGAATAACTTTTTAATCAAATGGACTATTCTGCTTTGATTATTATGCATACTTAGATGTGTCTTCATTATAAAGTACACATTACTTATCTATATAGTGGCAAGTACATCTGAACTAAACTCTACCATCTCTGACATCACAAAGATTCCTGATTTTA
Source organism: Naja naja (assembly GCA_009733165.1). NCBI lineage: Eukaryota > Metazoa > Chordata > Lepidosauria > Squamata > Elapidae > Naja > Naja naja. Next base: position 237,705,828 of record CM019149.1, on the reverse strand, counting down.
TTTCTTTGGGAGGACAAAAAAAATCAATTCTAGTACATTTTGGTAATTTTTATACAAGATTCACAAAGCATGATTGAGTCTTGTCAGCCACTTTTAAGGATAGTAATATCAAAAGCACATCATCCAAACTCCTGTACTGTTTTTTTTCTCTCTCAAAAAAATGCTATTTTGCTACCAAAATGTTTTAACTATTCTGTGGTTATTTTGTCTAAGCTTTCCCTTTTTGGACACTATATATTCTATGTGCCTTAGAAGCAAAATTTATGTGTGCTCTTATCCAAAAATATTCCATTGTGACAGGGATAATATATACATTTCCCACATTTCTGATGCTTCTGAGGACCTTTTCAATCTGATGTCTTCTTTAGGAAAAGCTATCTTGAAGTAAAGAGACAAGTTTTTTGGCTGCCTTCTTCCTTTTTTCCTCCAAAGTCCCTGTTTATTATTAAGAAGCCAATAGAGACCCTGTTGCTTGATCCTACATATTGAAATCAAATCCTCATAGTGCCATCCACCAGCCGCCTAATGTTGGAATCTAACCTTTATATTATAAAGCTAGAGATTACCAAATGAAATTTGACTGAGCTTCTTGGGAAGGAATCCTATGACATAAAACTGTCCTTTCCCTAATCAAAATATCACCTGAATGAAGTCATCATGTTTAGCCTGATTACATTTTCCCCCTCCATATATGTGCAGCTGCATTTGCCTCTCCCGAAATGTCATTTGATTATGAGAAAATAAACAGGAAGGGACTCAGAGGGAGTCGGTACAGGGCCTGCTTGTTTACCTGCCGCAGCTTTCTTTGCCGAAGAACAAATGTCATGTAAATGGTGTGCTGGCAATCAGCTGCCAATCACCCAGGCTTGGCATTCTTGATGATTTGCTAAATCATTTAAAGAGACATGCTTTACTAAATGAAAAATATCAGCAGCAAGGGTCTGTGTTTAAACATGGGGCTGAGTTATTATCCCAGTAGGCCGAAATGAAATGAAGACATCTTCCAATTAAAGCTTGCAGATGAACCAAGACAGCCCCTTCTCTCTCCTCCTCCTCCTCCTCCCTCCCTCCCCATTTTTTTCATAAAGACAAGCAGATTATGATTGGAAGAGAACAGCGGCAAAGGCTTTCATTACAAGCTGATTATGGTGATATAATTCCCAGTGCTGTGTGTCTGCGGGCCCAACTTCACATTTGAAGGTTTTTAATATAATTTCCTTAGGGTGAAATGCTGAAGATTTATTAAACTTTATGAAGGGCTTACAGATCCAATTTAAGAGGACATATCATGGGGCAAAACTGACAGATGATAAAATACATTGCAAGGGTTTTTTAAGATATATATATATATATATATAGTTTTTTTAAAAAAACAGCAAGGAAGGAGAACTTTAAGTAGGAAAGTGTTTTTGAAATAATTGCTTATTATTATTATTTTTTAAGTTTGGTGAACTCGGAGGTTAACACATTCATCATTTGCCCCATGTATTTTCAAATGGTTTTGTTACATTGAGAAAAAGGTCTGCAGCTTATTGAAAACTATTGATATCTTGAATTATCTTATTACAAGTGAGTTAAGAATAAGCCAGGCATAGTATGATGAAACCAGAATTGTCTCTACTGGGCTTTATGGATATTGAAATAGAAAAGAAATATGGGAAATTAATACTATATATGGTAACTGCGGCAAGATTAGTGTATGCACAAAGATGGAAGAGTATTAAATATTCACAGTGGAAGACTGGATTATGGAATTGATGGAACTTGCTGAAATGGCGAAACTGATCAGTTTGGTCAGGAAGAAATAGTAAAGACCTTTTAAAAGAAAATACCAGAAAACTTATATGAACTTTTGTTGTAAAAAAAAAAGATTGAATAGATGATTTATGGATTTGGAGACTAAAAATAGTTAAGGGAATTACAAAGTAAGAAAAAAAGAAAAAAGGAAGGGAAAAGAGTAAGATGGTAACTCTTCATTGGAAAGAAGGACAAAAGTCATAATTCTGTATTTTCTTCATTCTTTTCCTTAGCTTTACTTTGAATATACTATTATTATATTTAAAATTCTAATAAAAATAAGTAAAAATGAATCAAGAATAGGAGCCCTGTTTCTCAGCTTTATGGGTGTCATTCTTAAGAGTGGTGTTGTGGCCTACTGGTGAAGATACTTGCCTCCCACTTGGAATGTTGAGAGTTCAATCCTAGATAGCAGCCGATGTTTCTTTTTCAGGGCACAAAGAGAAACCTCTGCTGCGAACTCCAGGTAGGCATCAGGAAGGGCATCTGGCCAGTAAATGCTTAGCTCACATCCCACCAACTAGGAGTGTAATGGCACACTCAAGATACAAAGGTAAGGATAGAAGTATATTTAGAAGTATATCAATAGAAGTATATTTAAAAAGACAAAAAAGCAAAAGCACTTTATCAAATCCATATTGTCAATTAGGCACTTTCAGATGAACAAAAAGGGAGAATTAGTGCTAGTTCCTATCTTAATCAAAGTAGTTTTGACTTTTGTTGCAACAATTTGGAAACTAATCATAGAAAAGTTTCAGGTCCTCAATTACTGCTGATCAAATCAAAATCAGATCCACATATGAAGAGTTAATTAGCTATTTTATTGTTCATGTCCATGACACAGGAATTTTCTCAGACTAGTAGTTCACTACTGTAGATAAGAGTCTAAGTAAATCTAGATAAACCAGACTAGATAAGTTTCAAAGGCGTTCAAGGGGGAACTAGACTTTGCTCTCTTGTGCCTATGTAGAGATTCCAGACTGATTCCCTGCTTGACTCTTCCTCCTGACTCAGCCAGTCTCTCTCTGACAAATAAATAATATAAGCTCTATTCATGGATTTAACCAAATGTTTGGGAAGTTAAAACCTGTCCATTTCCTCCCTAATTTTCATGCAATCAGTAGGAAGCCTGAACAAAAGGAAATGTTTTCTTGAATGGGATAATAATGAAGGAAATTGCTTTATTAGAGTACAGGCTTGCTGAGTGTCTATGCTTACATTTTGCTCTCTTTTGGTATTTTTTACTTGACATTTGGGAAAATAAGGGGCAGAATGGATCAGATGCAAGGATAATAGTCATAGTCCGATCCTCTGCTCCTGTTCAAGTCACAGGTACATGCAAATTAATGCCTGAACAGAGGTGAATTTTTGTTTTAGAGGAATTAAAGGGAAGTGAGATTTTACTTAGCATTTTTGGAGAGCCCAAGCCAGCATGGTATTCTTTTCCAATGGAAATTATCATGGGGAACCACAAATAAGTAATGGAATTCTATACATACCTTGCTGTTCTAAATTAATATATTAATAAAAAAGTAATATTTCTATATGCCTCCCAAATGATAGCTGCCTTTAACTAAATCAGGATTTATCTTTCTCTTCCTTATATTTTATAGTTACCTTTACTTCTCATATGCTTGCATAGTCCAGGCTCCCACAAACCTTTGTAAAATAATATTGAAAAATGCAAGATTCCAGCAACAATAACTTGTAGGTGGTTACAATTAATGTAATAACACTATTAAGCCTACCTTAAAAAGAAATATTAGCTTACAACATAGGGATTTAACAAAATTGGTTTGCCTGGGATGTACACATATAAAACCCAAATATCTAGCTGTTAAGTGAGTATTTAAAGAGTGGCTAATGATCTTTGTTGTAATTTGTTGCTTGATGTACTTGTCAGGAAAATGGCAGGAAAATGGCAACTCAGAAACAATACACCTAATCTGACATAAATTTCTCAATTGATCCAAGTTTATATGCAACACTAGAAATACTTTGGCATCACGTTATTAATCTGCAGGACTCATACATTTATTATGACTTCAAAAGCAGTATGTGATTAACAGCACTATTGTTAAAATATCTGATTTTCTTTTCCCATGCATACAATTGAATGGAACATAGGGTTTATTTAGAGGCTGGAAAACCCTTAGGAAAAAAAATTCATATAGATTTTATACAACTATAAGACTTATGTTTCAATAGGCATAATAAATGATCACAAAAAGCTTTCACATGAATATTGTATTATTAATATGGTTTTTCCAGATTAATATTAGAAAACACTACATAAGAATTATGCAGATCAGTGAAAGAAATTACATCCAGTAATCATAGAGGAGGGAGGGGGTTAAGACCTAAAAAAAGGTAAAATATTGGACAGAATACAGTAATATATAATATATGTAATACATATTCAGCCAGATTTAGTCTAATTCTCTGGCAGAACATGGGGTGGAGTGAAAAGAGGAATCAGCCTAGAGTCCCTATGTAGCCACAAGCAAATTATGTCCAGCCCTCCTAGAATGCCCTTGACTTTATCTAATTCTAAGCAGGTGCTGACCATCAGTTGAGAAGATTCTTGTGCATAGGCTTTTAGTAATAAATCAGTTTAATTGAACCTTCACAAGTTGACCTGATCTTTCATTCCTGACAAATTCCTAGTAATGAAACACCACCCTACTTTTTGGGGGGAAAGTGGGTAGGTGATTCCAGGCCACTTAAAGTTATAATTTACTTATTAAATTATAGACTATTTTAGTCTATAATTACTTATTAAATTATAGATTATTTTAACTATAATTGAATTATTGCAATATCTCAGTGGTAATATAATTTTCCTTCCTCCCCCCACGCAGCCTGATAATCTTCCTCCCCTCCACCCCCCTCCACCCATTTTCAGTCCTAGTTGAACTGAGCTTGTGACAAGGAGGAAAAAGGTACTATAGTAAATGCAGGAGGAGAGCCATAAATCTTAACAATGCTATTAATCACATCCTTTTCTTTAAAATCATAGCAAGTAGAGTTCATGATTGAAATGATTTGCTGGCTTAATATGTTTAATCTGAAACAATAAAGTTAGCAAGATCAAGTTTAATTCCAAGAATATCCTGGTTTCTCCACATGTTCTGGAGAAAGTATTGATTTCGATGGATTCTCCCCCAAAGAAATAAAAAATACACTTTGATAGGGAAGGAAAGTTCAAATGAATATTGCACCCAGGATCTATCAGAATAGGGTAGACCTCCAAAATGGAGCTCAATATGCTGGCCTACGTTTCATCTTGATATGTTGTTCTTCTTTAGAATAAGTTGTTCAACATCCTGGGATCTTTAGTTCCATGGTTACACAGAAGCTTTATTTTGTTTTCCTAAGGTCCTGCAGTCTCCCAAAAACTAGAAGCTGGATTGGATTATTCTTCACAGTGATACTGCTTTCACAACCAACTGATAGGATCAGACGGATCTTGTTATTTGCAAGCTTTACAGGGGGCATAGCCATCCAAGAACCTCTAAGTTGATGACATGAGCCATATCATCTGCTCCTCTATCAAAGTGTGAAGAAATTGGATGCACATTTTAATGCAAACTTGTACAATGTGGAATGCAATTATCTAGTAATAATGATTAACTGATTGTTTTACATCACAGTGATCCCTCTGATAGTTAACAGCTGAATTAAAATGTCAACAATAAACCAGCACAGCAACAAACAATATCACCAAGATAAAAATGCAAACTACATCAAAACAATAAACCAAAGGAGCCAATATTTGCGCTATTCTGAATTTTGCAGCAGCTGTTTACAGTGCCTACAAAAATCTGCACATTACAGAATATTCACATACATATATATACATACACATACTGTATATACAATGCTATGTATAATATGTATGCATATCAATATGTATACAAAAGTATGCATATTAATAAAAACAGTACAAAGCACAGTATTATTTCCAAATTGTTTTACACGTATTCATTTCAAAATCAGGAGAACAGCATTTATTCTGAATGCATTCAAATAATAGACATCCTGTTTGAAGCTAGGGACTGCTTTCACAAAACACATTATCATTATAATAATATATACCTTAATATCTTTGTGCGATATGTGAACCCAGTCACTGTAGTTCACAAGACATGGTTTATGATTCAACTTCGTGCATGAATCAATTTTGTTTTATTCAGTGACCATGATTAAACAATCCCCCCTGGATCCAGACGTCCAATTTTCAACCGCATCTTCATTTTTTTCAAAAATGAATACAGATTGAGATCTCACCTAACATTCTATTTTTTTTTTCTTTTCTTTTCTTTTCCTGTCTCTTTGGCTAAATTCTTAACTTGGCACTATATCTGCTTCCTGACCTCTTAGAGTTTACAAGGTCTGTACACTGTAGGCTTAGACTGTTTTACAAGATCTATTTTATTGCCAAAGTGATCTTGTAAAGACCATTTATTTACACGTACAGAAGGACCTGAAAAGGCAGCTGTGCAAAAACAAACAGAATCCTATTGCTTCAGGGCACCATCTGATTTCCAGTAAGAATCAAACAGAAATATATTTAAGGGCAGAGAGGGGACAGCTAAAGTATATTTTAAAAAAACCATTTTCTTCATTTCTCTGAAAAGTATAGCACTTCAGTTCTCTCCCATCCCACCTGCGATGACCTGGGACAAGGCACAAAGGTCACCTCAAACACTCCCAAGTTCTTGGCAAGTTTTAGAGCAAAGTGAACACACACACACACACACACACACACACACACGGCAGCCTCTGGCTGCGACCAGTCCAGCAAAACAAAGGAAAAGGCAAATGAGTCCACAAAGCAAGGAATAAACAAGGAGTCCACAAATAAGGAACAAGGTACTGAGTCCACGAAGTCAGGAATAAGGCATTGAGTCCATGAAGGAAGGAAGAAGCAAGCAGTCCTGCAAACTCCAAATGTCTGTACCGGCACACCAAACTCTATCAATTCAGTGTTTGTTCCCGACAAATGCCCCCCCCCCCACAGCATCTCCTTAAATCTCAGTCCCCAGGTGTGCCTTGTGAAGAAGGGTGGGATTCTCTCCTCCCCAGTTGTTAGGTTGGCCTGCACTGTTCCTGCCTTCTCTCTACTCTCCGTGCTCAGAGATCAGGAGGGGGAAGTCCTTGCTCATTGCCTGAGCTCCATTGCTCCTCATTTTCACTTCTTACTCTCTCTTGCTCATCCTGCCCCCGTTCCTCCCTGCTAACAAGCCATCTTAATCCTGAGGGGCCTTGGGCTGCCTCAGCCTTCTCCTCCCCACATTCCTCCAAAACCAGCAAAGCTGCCCTTCGATCCAGCTCCAGCTCCAGTTTGTCCTCCTGTGCAGATTCAGGCTCCCACAGGGGCATGACACCACCTTTTCAAACAAGTTCTGGCTTCAGATGGGCTGGCGTCCTGCAGCTGAACTTTGGAAGGGTATACACATTGACAAGTACTCCTGCCCAAGATAAAGTGGCTTGTATTAAACAGTAGCATCTTTGGAAGCAAGTTTACATTGATTACTTTATTCTTTTTGGAAGCTGCTGGAATATGTTATGAGTCCCAACTTTTATCCTTGACCACAGAGGAAGAAGGATCTAATCAAAGAAACTTTGCATAAAGCATGTATGGGGAGCAGGGTGCTTGTAGATGATAGCTGATGATGATTGCGGTGTGACTGAACCTCGCTATCAAGTGAGAAGTAATTTACTTTTCACATTAGGAAGACTGGCAGCCAAGTGAGCTCAGAAGAACTGTTCACGAGCTCTTAGTCACAGGCAGCTGAGCCTCATCTTTCCCAATCTTTGGCAAGTAAGAAAAATGATAAATCTAAGTCCCTATGGCCTGATCTATAGATATAAACATATTGTCTAGGGAGGGGCAGGGAGATTTGAAATGGATTTCTTCTCCCAAGGTCATTAATTTTAAAGCTGCAATGTGAAGTTCAGGTCATGAAAAGCTTTGCTTTAAGGCGAAAGCTCTGATATGATGATTCTGAGTTATCTGTAAGACTAAATTATTAAGAACATGTTTTTGCCCAGGGCAAAGATAGCTGAAATGAATAAAACTATATACGTATCTAATATCAAACAAGGGCATGATTGTCAATATGTGTGTGCGTGTGTAGGTGGGTTGGTGGGTGGGTGGGTGGGTGGCAGAAAGAGAAAGAATACCACTTTGCTATTGTTTCTTTTGTATTTTCATCTTTAATCACAGTATGTGATGTTCAATACAAACTGGTCTTTCCATATCTTTAATGGAAGCTTTCTAAATTATGTTCCATCTACATATGTGTTATGTATGTAGGTTTGAATGTCATTGGTTTAGTTTGAATTGTTCTTGTAAAATGTCAAATAGGATTGGTTTAAATAGTGCGGGAAAACCCTGCACTCTGATTGGCTGGCAACTACGGCTGCTGGCTATAAGAAGCAGCCGTAGCCCAGCCAAGTCGGGTCCATTCGAGCTGTAGTCACTCTTCACTCTTCGCTCTTCGCGTCTGACTCTTCATGCAAACTTAACACTGGCGACGAAGGTGGGATTCCCCTGAAGAGAAGACGACCCGGAAGACAAGCAGAAGAGCGAGATGGCTGCGCTGAACACCCCCCCAGCCCTGTTCGATCCAGCGGCAGAAGACTGGGAATCGTATGCAGATTGCTTCCAAATGTATTTGGAAGGAAACGACCTCGCCGACATCTCCAAGAAGCGGAAGAGGGCGGTCTTTCTTACGCACTGTGGTCCGGCAGTCTTCAAGATGGCGAAGGCATTGGCGGGAGCTGCAGACTTGAAGGTAATGGAATGGCCTGATCTAGAAAAGCTTTTAAGAGCCCATTACGTCCCACAAGTATCGTGCCTCATTAAGAGACACGAATTTTATCGTTGGGATCAAGAGGAAAGCGAAAATGTTAACGACTTCGTGGCAAGTTTAAGGGACATTGGGGGTGCATGTGAGTTTACCAACTTAGAAGAGGCCATGCGTGATCAGTTTATTCTAGGCCTTAAAGATAAGGTCTTACAGAGCAAATTACTAATGAAACCTAAGATCACGTTTAAGGAGGCCATAGAGGAAGCTGTTTCAGTGGAAGCAACCAAGTCCTCAGCAGCAGCCATGAAGAAAATTAACAAGGCCTCAAGCCATTCTGATGTGGAAAAGTCCACAACAACCCATTGGGAGCAAATAGATTCTGATTCAGACTGTAGTGAGGTGGAGGAAGAAATTTATAGACTCAGAATGGAGAAGAAAAGGAAAGACCTTAGAACAAAGAGGCAAGAATTTTATTGCAGAGGCTGTGGGGGGGGGCACCCCCACACTGAATGCAAGTTTTTAGACACCATCTGCCTACATTGTGAGAAAAGAGGTCACCTAGCAAGAGTCTGCAAATCATCCAGAACTCCACCTAGTAGGAAGAAATTTCCTGAGAAATAATTCAAGCCCAACAACTTCAGTGAGAAAATGGGGTGCAACTCAGAAGCAAATGGGAAGAATGAAACTCATCAAACAGTCACCATTGGTCATTCTTCACCCTTGAGAAGCAGAAAAGTACATGTGAAGGTATTCATTGAAGGAAGGCCTTGCCAAATGGAAGTGGACTCAGGCTCCTATTTATCTATGGTGTCATGGGACACTATTCACAGGCTACTTCCCAACATTCAGAAGAAACATTTCCGGAAGCAAGCACTGACTCTTAAAGACTACCAAGGGAACAAGATTCCAGTACTTGGAACAAGACAATTCAAGGTGAAGTTTAAAGGCCACACCAAACATTTGCCCCTGACCATCGTGGATAAGGATCGCCCAAGCTTGCTGGGACTTGAGTGGTTCAAGCCACTAGGCAATCGAGGTGACTGGCATCAATCACGTAAGCAACTCTGAATGGGAGGAGGCCTTGAAGTCTGAGTTTCCAGAGGTCTTCAGCGACGGATTGGCAAGTATATGGGGACCCCTATCACTTTCAACCTAGACCCCAAGGTGCCCCCAATTCGTTTAAAGCCCAGAAGGGTCCCATTTGCTTTAAAGGAAAAAATTGATGCACAATTAGACAAATTAATAGCTCAAGGGGTTTTAGAGCCCACTGACCACTCCAGGTGGGAGACACCCATAGTCACACCAGTCAAGACTGATGGGTCAGTAAGAATCTGTGGAGACTATAAGGGGACACTGAACCATGCGCTGCAGCAGAGCGCATACCCAGTTCCAGTGGTGCATCATCTGTTACATTCACTTGGCAGGGTACAGTCTTTGCCAAATTGGATCTGGCCAGGCATATCAACAACTAACAGTTGATGATGCCACTGCAGAGGCCCAAACCATTGTGACTCATAGAGGTGCTTTCAAATGTAAAAGGTTACAATTTGGAGTAAGCGTGGCACCAGGCATCTTTCAAAGCCTTATGGAAAGAATGCTCCAAGGACTGCCAGGGGTAGTGCCTTACTTTGATGATGTGTTAATCTCTGCTGAAAATGACACTCAGTTACAAGAAAGACTCAGAGAAGTCCTTACCAGATTCAGGAAAGCGGGGTTAAGAGTCAAGGAAGAAAAATGCACTCTTAAAACTGACAAGGTTGAGTTCCTGGGCTACATGATTGACAAGCATGGCATCCACCCTACAGATGCCAAGGTTAAAGCAATCAAAGAAGCCCCTAGACCTAAATGCAAAACAGATTTGCAAGCTTTCCTTGGACTCATTAACTTTTATCACATGTTCCTACCTCAGAAGGCAACCATTGCTGAACCATTGCACAGATTACTTGATAAAATGTCTGTTTGGGTCTGGGGCAGGAAGGAACAATCAGCATTTAACAGTATTAAAAGACTAATCACGTCTGATGCTGTACTGATACAGTTCTCTGAGAATTTGCCTGTTGTACTGACTTGTGATGCATCCCCTTTTGGAGTGGGGGGCGGGTTGAGCCACAGGCTTCCCAGTGGGAGAGAAGCCCCTATTGCATTTTACTCTCGCACTTTGACCAAAGCAGAGAGGAATTACAGCCAATTGGACAAGGAAGCATTGGCAATTGTTGCAGCTGTTAAGAAATTTCATGAATATCTGTATGGGAGAACATTTACCATTGTTACAGATCACAAACCTTTGTTAGGCATTGTGGCAGAAGACAAGCCTACACCTACTATCCTGTCACCAAGACTGCTGAGGTGGACTGAATTTCTTGCTGCTTATTCATACAAACTTATCCACAAGCCTGGCAAGGACATTGGACATGCTGATTCACTGAGTCGTTGCCCACTTCCTTGCCACAAGGAGGACTTTGAACCTGAAACACACACCTTTTTCCTAGAAACTGTTGCTAAGCTTCCAGTTCATGCTGCTGAAATTGCCAGAGAGACTGCCAAAGACACTGTGTTGGCTCCTGTTATAGGCTGGATTAAGAAAGGTTGGCCTCTTCAAGATCTACCTCACCTTGCCCAACCTTTTAAGTCCAGGCAAACTGAATTATCTGTATTAAGAGGATGTATTTTGTGGGGTAACAGGGTGGTTATTCCTGCAAAACTGCAAAGCGAGGTTTTGGAAATGTTACATGAGGGTCATCCTGGTATTGTAAGGATGAAAGGATTGGCCAGGAGTTATGTATGGTGGCCAGGTATTGACAAAATGGTTGAAAACTGGGTTGCATCTTGTCCCAACTGTCAGGTGATCAGGCCTGCACCACCTCTCACCCCCACATAGGAATGGGAATGTCCTAGGGGCCCGTGGTCCAGGATTCACATTGATTTTGCTGGACCCACCAGAGGGCACACCTTTCTTATTATAGGAGATGCATATTCCAAATGGCTAGAGGTAATCCCCATGGCATCCACCACAACTGATGCTGTCATCAAACAGCTCAAAACTTTTGTAACCCACGGGTTACCTGATGTTCTTGTCTCTGACAATGGCCCTCAATTTACATCCAACCTTTTTGAATCCTATTTAGCACAACAGGGTATCAGACATGCCCTTACTGCCCCTGGGCACCCTTCGGCTAACGGCCGGACTGAACACATGGTACGTTTTACCAAGGAGAAGCTTCAGCAACTGGGTCCTGGGGACATCACTGAGAAAGTTGAAAAACTTCTTAGTGTTCAGCACATCACTCTAACCCATCTAATAACTTATCCCCAGCAGAGTTGTTGATGGGTAGGAAACTTAGGTCTTCCCTTGACCGCCTTCATCCCACTTACGCACCCAATGCTCCACTAGATTCCACTTCCAAAGTTCGCACATTCAGTGTGGGTGATTCTGTTTATGCTAAGAACCTTATAGGTGAACCTTTGTGGATTCCTGCTGAGATAACTCAGATCACAGGCCCTCGTTCTTACAGGGTACAAACAGAGGATGGACTCCTCTGGAGCAGGCACATTGATCAACTTAGATCCAGGTTCTCTCAGGAACATTGCACTTGTTCCTCTCTAGTTCCCTCACCTGATATCAATTCTAGGGGGGAAGGGGAGGAACAGGAGGAAAATCAGCAAGCAAGAATCAACCCCATGTGTAACGAGCCATTACAACAGGAACCGTTCCAAAAGCTGTCACAATGCCAAAATCCATCCTTAGAAGTGGAAGATTGTACATCACTACCTGACTTGCGTGCTGACATTGGGCTGGAGATGGGTTGGGAGGAGAGACCAGATTCTAAGAGCCCCACCTATTTAAAAGAATACATTAGATAGGTTGGGGTTTGGTATGGACTGAACCTAGTGGTGTTATGTATGTAGGTTTGAATGTCATTGGTTTAGTTTGAATTGTTCTTGTAAAATGTCAAATAGGATTGGTTTAAATAGTGCAGGAAAACCCTGCACTCTGATTGGCTGGCAACTACGGCTGCTGGCTATAAGAAGCAGCCATAGCCCAGCCAAGTCGGGTCCATTCGAGCTGTAGTCACTAAATAAACTCTTCACTGAAGCTCTTCGTGTCTGACTCTTCATGCAAACTTAACAATATGGATTTTAGTTCATTGTTTATCAGTTATGAACATTTAGTCTATAGATATCAAGTTCAGCAGTACATAGGACATCTTTTCAATTTGCAATAAACATAATTTTACAGTTCCATCAAAGCTAAAAATTTCTTATTTATGCAGAACTCAATGGTTAATCAGTTAATCAGCTAATGAATTTAAAAGGATTTAATTTTGACTGGATGATGCTCATAGAAATCTGAAGAAGGGATTATTCTGGATTGATAGCAATTCTGTGGAAAAAATCATGACCTGAAATCTGATAAATTATTGCAAACCAGGAAAGCATTATTCCTTTTCCCTTTATTTTACAGGCTACATTCTGATGTAAGATTTATGACTTAAGATGTATGACCAATATTTAGTTTCCAGAATATTTAATTAGGATTCTTTTTAAAAAAAAAATTCTTCCAGTCTTTGAACTCTATTAAGTTTATATTATATTTTCCAAGGAGGGCAATTAATTACCAGGGAGCTAAGTACCTATGCAGTGGAAAAAGTTTTAATTAAATTGACCCTACTCATTATTGGCACAATCATTTCATATTATCAAAAGAAAAGATGGAGTGTTGATTAAAGAACCAAGAATTAAAACCTTTTCATTCTTGTAAAATATAGCATAGTAAGATGGGTGGAATAAGGTTAAGAATAATCCTGTTGAATCACTCCAATTGTCTATTGAAATTTTCTGTTCTCCAAGAAAGCTAGCAAAGCAGGATATGAGCACATGTGAACACAACAGTATTTTCCATCAGTTGATATGAATTGCACAGGGTCTAGTAAGTATAATCATTGGCATTAATGATTATTAATGATCTTATACTCCATCAATTGATCAAACCCCTCCTGTACCTCATCTTTGACTTCCTTAATTTAACTATTATATGAAGAAACAATATCCTTTGTCTGTTTTAAATTTCCAACTATTTACCTGCATTGGGTGACCATAGATTTTAGCATTTTGAGATAGGACTTTCTTTTTTCTATCATATTCATCCTTTTTCCTTTCCCCCTATCTTAATCAATTAAAAAGCTCTCGGTTCTGTAACTTTTCCTCACAAGAAAGCTACTTTAGTCACACAATCATGGTTGCCAGGGGTGAGCTGGGGGGGTGCTGGGGGTCATGGTATCCTTGGCGCCCCCCTGGCTCCCCCCTGGCCTCTGCGGCAGCAGCAACAGCGTTGGTGGTAGCAGCAGAGGTGATGGAGATGGACGGGCAGTGGAAACAGTGGGCCCCTGGTGGCCTTTTAAGAGACAGCGGTGGCATTGGCGGAGACGGGATTTGCATGGGCCCCAATGGACTGGGGGCGGCTGATGGCCCCAGTGGTGGCATGATCTTTTCCTGCTGCGGCTGGTGGTCTCGGCAGCCTGGTGGTACCATTGGAGGTCCAGCAACCCAGTTGATGCCTTGGCTCTGTTTGCTGCTGTCCCAACGGCTTTCACTCCAGCTCCTCCGGCAGCGACCGTTGAAGGTGGTGATAGCTTTGGCCAGGTGGCCTCGGCGGTGGCTGGTGCGAGTTTGACGGAGGTGGCAGAGAGAGCTGACATTCCAACTGATTGCTGGGAGCTGTCTAGACCATTTCCTCCTTCCCCCCCCCCCGATGTGGCTGTTCAGTTTCTGGGGGTTGTTTGGTGTGGTGGGAGGACACCATGCTTGTCCAGCCCACTGGGGTGAGAGAACTGTGGTGCTTGGCTCCCCCTTGTTTGGGGACAGCTTGTGGACTGTCCTCCTCTGTGGGAGAGAGGAGGTTGGACCATTTAGAGATCATGGGGCTCCCCTACTGGCTGGCAGTGAGAGGGCTGCTGGGATGGGGGGTTTCCACCTGAATGCTGGCCCCAGGATCTACTATTGATGGACTGGCCTATTTACCATCCCGACCTGGACCTTGACTTTTCCCTCATGGACTGCTGATGATTGCTACCCACTGTATCTACTCTTCCCTTGAGCTGCAGGCACTCAGGGGTGTTCCCCTGTCCCTGAGATGGCCCGCCAGACTATCGAAGGCCTTCCTCAAGGATGGATCTTGGGATCCCAAGAGAGGGCATGGCATGGCCAAGGGTGTCAAATTGAAATTGATTCGGAAGGGGAGGCTTTTAAATTTTGTAATTGGTTCTTCAAAGGGGTTAGGGAGGAGGGTGGGTGGGTTTTCTGGGCGAGTATCTGAAGAATGCCCACCCAGATTTGTGGGAGCTCAGTCCAGCCTGGTTAAGGATCACAGCATGGGGAGTGGGGACGGGGGCCTTTGGGGCTCCAGGAAGTGAGGTGGGATTGGCGATTCCCAGGGTGGTCAAATTAGGCAGGAGAAGGAGGCGGGGGGCTGTATCATGAGAAGGGAGCATGCCTCCGCTGTCTTCGAGCTGTGGTGTGCTCTGACCCCCATGCCTCTGCCCACTCCCCTGGGGATATGGGATTCGGAGCCCCTGGGCTCTGGCTGGTGTATTTTAATGCAGGTCTGTGGTTAATAAGGCATCCCTCCTATGTGAGTTGATCGAGGAGGAGGCCACGGACCTGGCCTGCATCACTGAGACCTGGTTGGGGCCAGAGGGAGGAGTTCCTCTGGTTGATTTATGCCCCCCAGGTTTTCAGGTTTTGCACCAGCCACGAGCTCAGGGTAGGGGTGGGGGGGTGGCCGTAGTTATTCGGGAGACCTTGATTCCAAGGGAGGTCACTGTTCCGCAGATAGGTGGGTGTGAGGCTGTCCTCATGAGGTTGGGGCCTGTGGGTCGGTTGGGTCTGTTGCTCACATACCTTTCCCCCAGCTGTGTGGCAACGGCCCTGCCTGGGTTCCTTGATGCCCTCTCGGGAGTGGTAGTGAAGTGCCCAGGCCTCTTGGTCTTGGGTGACTTTAACCTGCCCTCCTTGGGAGGGGCATTGGGTTTGCCTCAGGAGTTTATGGCCTCCATGACGGCTATGGGCCTGACCCAGATAATATAGGGCCCTATGCATGAGGGGGGTAACACACTCGACCTTGTTTTTATCTCGGAGCAGTGGCGTAGTGATCTGGGGGTGGACATCCTGAATGCCCAACCTGTAGCATGGTCAGATCACAATCTCCTATGGCTGGTCTTCCAACAGGCTGCCCCACACCACTGGGATGAGGAGCCACCAAAATGGTTCTGCCCCAGATGCCTGATGGACCCTGAGAGGTTCCAGGCGGAACTGGGGTTTCTTCCCGCCTCCCTTATCCACAGCTCAGCTGAGGTGCTGGCAGCCATCTGGCAACAGGCTGCCACAGAGGCCCTCAACCAAATTGTCCCCTTGCGCCCCCTCACTTGCTGCAGATCCTGGGTGGCTCCTTGGTTTACAGAGGAGCTCCGGGAGATGAAGCAGCGTAGGAGGGGTTTAGAGAGCAGATGGAGGTCGACCCGCTCCGAATCTGACCAAACCCAGTTAAGAGCCTATATTAGGACTTACCTGGTAGCTGTGGGGGTGGCAAGGAGGGCTTACTTCTCCACCCTCATAGCATCCAAAGATAACTGCCCGGCCGCCCTGTTCAGGGTCACTTGCTCCCTTTTACATCGGGAGGCGGGGACGGACCCTTTCTGGGGCAGGGCTGAGGAATTTGGTCAATATCTGTTGGATAAGATCGCTCGGATCCGGGAGGGGTTGAGCTCTAATTGGCAATGGTCTGAGGAGGGGGGTACAGGGAGTCTGGCCGATGTCATATGGGCTGAGTTTGGTCCTGTTTCTGAGGATGAGGTAGACAGGATTATGCAACGACTGAGATCCACCACGTGTTTTTTGCTCACATACCTTTCCCCCAGCTGAGTGGCAACGGACCCGTGTCCTTCCTGGATGGTATATGCCTCCAGGGAGGTCACATGGGGCTGGCTCCAGGCAGTGGTTAATGCTTCATTGAGGGAGGGTTCTTTCCCTGCTGCCTTGAAAGAGGCGGTGGTGAAACCCCTCCTGAAGAAGCCTGCTCTGGACCCAGCCGTTTTAAACAACTTCCGTCCAGTCTCCAACCTTCGCTTCTTGGCGAAGGTTGTTGAGAGCATGGTGGCTTAGCAGTTTCCACTCTTCCTGGATGAAGTGGACTATCTAGATCCATATCAATCGGGCTTCCGGCCTGGGTTCAGCATGGAGATGGCATTGGTCGCGCTGGTAGATGATCTCTGGAGGGCACGGGACAGGGGATTCTCCTCTGTCCTGGTCCTATTAGATTTCTCAACGGCTTTCGATACCGTTGACCATGGTATCCTATTGCGGCACCTCAGGGGGTTGGGAGTGGGAGGCACTGTTCTGCGGTGGTTCTCCTCCTACCTTTCGGGGCATTCGCAATCGGTGTTGGCAGGGGAGCAGAGGTCGATCCCGAGGGCTCTCACTTGTGGAGTCTCTCAGGGGTCGGTCTTCTTGCCCCTCTTGATCAACATCTATATGAAGCCACTGGGTGAGATCATCCATGGTTTTGGGGTGAGGTATCATCAGTATGCTGATGATACCCAGTTGTATATCTCCACCCCAAACCAAATCAGTGATGCCCTCTCTGTGATATCCCGTTGTCTGGATGTGGTACAGATCTGGATGGGCAGGAACAGGCTACAGCTCAACCCGGCCAACACCGAGTGGCTGTGCGTACAGGCATCTTGGACCAGTCAACAGATTCCATCTTTGGTCATAGAGGTAGAGGTGTTGCCCCCTGTGGATAGGGCACAAAACCTGGGAGTCCTCCTGGATTCACGGCTCAGTTTGGAGGAGCAGGTGGAGGCCATGGCCGGGGGGGCTTTTGCCCAGGTTCGACTGGTTCGCCAGTTATGCCCATACCTGGACCGAGATACCCTTTGCACGGTCACTCATGCACTTGTCACATCCCAACTCGACTACTGCAACGCTCTCTATCTAGGACTGCCCTTGCATACCATTCGGAGGTTTCAGCTGGCACAGAATGCGGCCGCGCAGGTTGTGATGGGAGTTTCCCGGTACTCCCATGTTACACCCCTCCTGCATGAGCTGCACTGGTTGCTGGTTGCCCTCCAAGTGAGATTCAAGGTGTTGGTATTAACATTCAAAGTCCTACATGGCTTGGGTTCGGGGTATTTGTGGGAGCATCTCCTGACGACATCGAATGCTGATCGCCCTATGCGTGCACACAGATGGGGACTCCTTGGGGTGCCATCCACAAGACAGTGTCAGCTGGCGGTGCCCCAGGGAAGGGCCTGCTGTGTAGCAGCTCCCGCCTTGTGGAACCAACTACCCCTGGAGCTCCGTTTGGCTCCTCATCTCCGCTCTTTCCACTGCGATTTGAAAACCTGGCTGTTTGAGCAGGCCGGGCTGGACTGACCTCTAGGGGTGGGGGGGTTTAAATTAGTTTTAAATTAGTTTTACTTATTGGGCTTGTTCAAGTTTAATTCTCTTTTTTAAAAAAATATTTATTGTTGTGTTTTTAGTTGTGAGCCGCCCCGAGTCCTTTCGGAGAGGGGGCGGCATACAAGTCCAATTAAAAAAAAATGGGTTGCATTTCTCTACATCATTCATAATCTCTGATATTATTTTACTAAAGCTGAATCAAGTAGCTGAAATGAGGTAGTAACATATTGACATATATTTTTTGCATTTGCAAATTGTCTTTCTTATCTGTGCTAATCAGATATTTTGACTGAGTTACCTAAGAAAATTCAAAATTCTTTCCATGGTTAGCCAGTTCTCTAAATTTCCCACGCCTACTTTATTGCATTTACAGACATTTTGTTGATATTCTTGTTAATAATTGTAATCTCCACCTATTTTTGTATTTCTACTTTAAACATCTACTTGCATATCTTTCGTTCAACTCTGTCATCTTTTTGGGGAGGGAAGAAGTGGAGGGGGATTAGAAGCATTTTAACCCTAATTCCCATTCAATACATAGCAAAATATTAATTTTAATATTTGTGACAGGACTACACCTAAATGTGATATGTTGAAATGTTCTTTCTTTTTCCTGTGTATATTCTTTGCTTAATGTGTATAAAATACTTTTGCTTTCACATAAATTAGAGGTTTCATAATTATGTAGCTTAATATATGTACTTGTAAGAGCACAACAACAGAGCCAGCTTAGTGTAGTCTAGAAACCCAGAGACTGTGAATGATCATCCCACCATAGGCACAAAAGCCAGCTGAATGATCCTAGGCCAGTCACTCTCTCTCAGACATAGAAAGGAAACAACAAAAAGCCACTTCTGAAAAACCTCTAGAAAAAGTCAGTTTAATACTGTAGCAAAAGCATCAGGCTAGAAACAGGAGGTTCTAGTCCTACCTTAGACATGAAGACAGACGGGTGATCCTGGATCAGACCCTCTATCTCAGCCCTTGGAAGAAGGCAACAGCAAACTACTTCTGAAATCCTGTCAAGAAAACTGCAGGGCTTACTGTGTTTCCCCGAAAATAAGACACTGTCTTATATTTTTTTTGGCTCCCAAAAACACACTAGGTCTTATTTTTGGGGTAGGTCTTATTTTCGGGGTAGGTCTTATTTTCGGGGTAGGTCTTATTTTTGGGGTAGGTCTTATTTTCAGGGTAGGTCTTATTTTCGGGGAAACACGGTAGTCCAGGCAGTCATCATGAGTCAACCACGCATACAGACATAAAGCCTCAATCCTGGGTATTTTCTAGACAAACTACTGCTTATAAAATCTGCCTGCCAGTACAAACTAGCAGAAAGCTCGAGCTGTGAGTTTCTACCTTCTAGATGCTAGTGAAAAGGGCCCTGTGAAGTGAAGCTTTTCTGGTAGACCCTCTTCTCTATGGAACATTTCGTAACCCAAAATGAGAAAGCTCCTTTTTTGCTTTCACTTAAAACACTCCTGCTCTACAGAGCCTTTGGGAGAAGAAATGTTCCTCTTACTTTCTGAACTACAATTGTGTCATCTGGTGTTCAATATGGGAGTCTTCTTGTTGCAATGGTTTTCCCACTGATGCTGATATTTAGCTATGCTTGAGATGAGAATTACTGAATTCTGCCTTATTTACAGTTATGCTATTGACCTAGTTGTAAGCCACCTAGAATCTATGGCTGAGACAGTATACACATTTTGTAAAATAAATATATTAGATGATAATAACATACTCAAAATTCCTCAGACGTTTCAACACTTAAGATAACATTCCAATGTAACAGACTATTCTGTGTTCTCGGTGTGAATAGATAGCAAATAAGCTTCGGTTTCCCAAAAGGCAGAAATCAGACAAGAGGCAGACATCACAAAGATAGACTTTGCAGAATACCAAGAAGGTATTCGGTTGTATTGTGCTGAGGCCCTAGAGTATAAATTGGATGTTTTATCCCCTCCTCCTTAACTCAGATAAAAAACAAATGAGTAATGTAATTGACAATTTGGGATGGGCAACTCTGCCTGTTTCCCTTCTGGTTGGCTGATGGTTCTTTTACTTATTGATAAGGCAATAGCATCTTTAAGAACAAAAGTAAGGTTAGGAATGAAGCAGAGATTCTGAGAGCTGGCTAAAACTGGCAGGCATTGAATAAACAGAGAAGAAAACAAGGATATTGATGTCCACACTGAAGCTTCTAAGTGATTAAGGAAAGAAGACTCCAAGCCATCATGACAAAATAGGGATGAGATGCTCATAGGGTATATCAAGCTTTCTTGTTCTTAAAACTAGACCCTGTGGGTTTAATGTTGTTGGCTGTAATTTCTGTAATTGTTGGATCATCAGTGACTGACCTTAAAACTATGAGCCAACATAGTTAGACTGCCATTAGATTGAAGACCAGTACCCATTTTGCAATAAGTTTTAATTCTAATTGTAGATAAATTGTATTGAAAACACATGGACCAGTCCTATTTATATTCTTTTATGTCTTCATTTTGATTGGAAGGAATTGAGTTACTTATCCTGCCTATATCACTTCTAACCCAGTTGTATCATTATTAGGACATGACTCCAAGTGGTGTGTTCTGACATGAAAAAAAAAGTCAGGAATGGGACTGTATATTTTATTTTATCTTTCACAGATTGAATTGAGAACTCACTGTTTAATCCAGTCAAGCAATTCAACTTCCTAGTGTATTTAACTACCATTTTATGGATTAACCTTCTGTTCTGCATTGTATCAGAAAGCATTTTCCAAAATTCAAGTAAAATAAATCCTTAGCTTTTCTTTCTTCAAGCCTTCTAGATACTTACTCAAACAGTTCTTTCACTTATGTTAAGCATGGCCACGGTGCCTGCATTTTTGTGGATTTATGTTTAATTAAGTCAAACATTCCATAATATGCTTTCATAGTTTCCTTCCTGTTCTTAAAAGTCTTTTAAAGGTAGCCCCCAGCTCATTTCTCCTTAAATGAGTAGTTTGTTACTGAAAAAAATTTAGAAGAAATCTTCTCTGGCATTACTACATTAGTTAATATTGTTGAAGTGTCCACTGGATTTTTCATTATTAGTTTTTCTGACTACAAAATCTTGAATTTACAGGGGCTGAAAATTCTGAACACAAGCCATTTTGCTACTGTTCTCTCATCCATCTCTGCTTTTCCTTCCAGTTAAAGAACCTGGCAGGCTTGACCAATGAATATTGTTTCAACATAGGAAATGTGGCTGGATTCTTGAGGGACCCAGTAAAAGGAACAACCAGATGTTAGAAAGAATTACCAAAGAAGCCACCATTATATACGTTTCTACCATCCACTGTCAGTAGTACTTGTCCCCTTTCATCCTGTTATTGGGAATCTTCTGGTTCTGGAATAAAGTACTATATATATTGGGGCAGATCTGCTGAGTATTTACCTCCTTCTGACTTTTGTTTGATAATTAGGTTGTGAAATGTGGCAAGTCTTTGTTGAAATCTACTAACTTTAATCTCTTTGCATCACTCTTGTACAAAACAGAGAAGTTTGCAAACAAATTTTCAACACGGAAATAATGGAAAGTAAATGCCAGAGGCTTTATAATCATCAGTCTATATATTGGTCACTTAAAATGATAGGTTCAGCTTTTCTCAGACCTAATCTGAGTAAGGCTTCTAGGCTGAAGGTCTTCCTTTTAAAGACAAATGTGGAGCAGTGGTGGAAGCTTCATTCGGGGATAATGTCCTGCATTTTATCTTCACCTTACCCCAAATTTTACCAGCTTCTGCACTCAATATGCGGTAGTAAGTGATATCGAGAATCTCCATGCATTATGGTATGTGACTTGAGAACATCTATAGACAAGCTATAATTTTCTTTTACTCCACAATTTTGCCTTATTTTTTTCTACTGGTAGCTTTGAGGTTTAGAAATCACACATTGTTAATATTTCTTTGACGACTGCTATCCTACTTATGTTGCTGGCTATTACTTTTGTCATTTTTCTGACCCAAGTCACGAGGGCAAGGTAGAGGTTAAGGAGGGTCTGTTTATTGCTCATTTATCATAGTGATAACCAACCCACCAATGGTGCCAATGAAGCTCCACCCCAGCCCTCAGTTTTCCCTAAGTCTGGATGCATTAACTAAGTCCCAGCCAACCCACAAACAAGAGAGAAGTAACAATTCCAACAAGTCCAGGGTTCCAGCAACAAAAACACAGTCCAAGAGTGCAAAGTCTGAGAACCAAGTTCAAGTCCACAAGAGTCCAAAAACATGTTCAAGGAACAGGATCTAGGGAAGCTGGGAAGGAGCACATTAAAATGAGAAGGTATTCCCAACAAACACACCTTCTGGTTAAATCACTTGTCCCCAACTATTCCTTATGAGGAGGAGTGGGTTTCTTCCTTGCAAGTAGCCTTGCTGACCTTTTCTGTGCCTCTCTCTGCTCTGCTCTTTTCACCCGTGGATCCGGTGTTCCTTGTCAGAGGTGGTTTGGAGCCTGTCATCTCCACTGGCTCCCTGCCGCTGCTCCGCTCTTGCAGGCATCTCTCCATCTGGATGCCCCCCGCCCATTGTCCTGGGACTGCCTCATGCTCAGCCCTTGGACTCTCCACTTGTTCAGAGAGGACTGTGTCCTCCCCATCAAATGGTCCTGGTTCCAACTCAGTCCTCCTCTTGTGAATCAGGATCCGATGAAACCATGTCAGTTATGGTTTTCCACTGCTGTACCCTCAAGTCCAGCTATATCCCCACCTATAGTCTCATTTTGCTGTATATTTGGTAAGGTTTCCTACTGGTAAACAGAGTTCTTGCCTCCTTTGTTTATTTTTTTTCAATATTCTATTGGATTTGGAAGAATACGTATAGTGATTAGAAACCAGCAGACCAAAGGATATCTATCTATATATTGGTAAATCTCTTGTGGTCATGACCTTTAACTAGGTTCTTTAACTGAACTTTCACAGTTCATCACAAAACAACAATTTTTGAATCAAGGTACCTCAAATGGGCTAACTTACAGAATGTGTCCAAAATCTTGGAGGTACCTCAAATGGGCTAACTTACAGAATGTGTCCAAAATCTTGGACCCAGGATACCTGAAGAAATGAAATTTGGGGGAAATGTGGCTGTTTCAATGCTACTGACTGCTTGAACTTCCATGACTGTTTCCCAGCCACTGTTGCAATCCTTTTCTCCCTCCCCCACCCAGAAGCAGCTACTTAGTGCCTGCTGGAAAGGGTAGAAAAGTAAAGTAAAGTGAAGTGAAGTGATGAGGGAGAAACAGGGAGGAAAGGAAGGAAGATTTCTGATGTTCTCTTCCAGCTTCCTACAAGAAAATTCAACAGGAAAACTGGCAGGAAGTTGGAGGTCATTCCTACTACCACTGCTTTTTTGCCTACCCATAGTCATTCTATATTTAGACAAGGAAACTTATAATTAGCCAAGAAAACATATCTGAAACAATGACCCATAGGGGCACAGGTTGTCTACTTTTAATTAAATATGCCCTGTGTGAATTTAAATGCCAGTTTAAAACAAATGTTTTCAGAATTGTTACTACCATGTTTCCCCGAAAATAAGACACTGTCTTTTTTTTTTTTGGCTCCCAAAAACACACTAGGTCTTATTTTCGGGGTAGGTCTTATTTTCGGGGAAACACGGTATATCTTTAGTACTGGGGGTGAGTGAGATTAAAATACTTTGAAGATATTCATCAACTTCTTTTTATTCTTCCCACCACAATGAGATTTTTCCCCACTTCTTATGGGAAAAGTGATAAAGTAGGGGCTCAGAATGTTGATGACTGCTCCAGTTCCTCTTCCTTCTTCCTCTCATGTGTGCAATTCATCCTTTGCTTCCCAATGCACATAGATGCAAAGAGACACAACACAAGGAAAAAGCAGTAGAATACTTATAAAGACATAGAGACCTTTTGTTATTTCATTACACAAAGGAAAATATAGGTGCTTCCTGTGCCCACTGCTGGAGAGGGAGGGAATCCTTCATACATCAAAAATGCTGATGGGCTGACATGTATTTTGGCTTATTGGTTTAGTCCTCCCAAAGGTGCTTTTCAAAAGGTAACTGGAGTTTCTTGATTTTTTTTCTCTCTCTCCTAAAATATTTCGCTTCTTATCCATGAGGGAATCCCAGAAGCTGCACTTTGCATTCTTTCTCTTCCCTGTTTTTCTAAAGAGCTACAGTAAGGCTGAAATGGTCCATGGTCAGCCCCAGGCTTTTCCACTTGATAACCATTTAATTTTAGATCATAAGGTTAATTGGAGTGTGGTAGATTTTTTTAGATCTGTATATTTGGCTTCAAAACTAAGGATCTCCTTTATTTTATTGCCACATATTGAATTCCTTTGAATGTAAAATCAGAATTACCTGTTATAATATCCATTAGATGATTAACTTTTTGGGTCCATCTACACCATTTAACTTTCAAGATTTTTGAGCCTATGATTTTTTTTTATTTTTTTCCTTAAACATTTCCATTTCATCCTACCAATAGGCTGCTCTAGGCTGTTTAACTAGTATTATTTCCGCTATTGCATTTAAGATGTTTTAAATAGCATACAGAGTGGATCCAGACTCAATGTTCCTATGCATTAAAAGATGCTTGTCCTGCATTTGAGATCAGATATTCCATTTTATGAAACCTCTGAGTCACTTTCCTAATTGCTCTGTTAGTCAGCAAGCTGTATTCTTGCAAAAACAAATTAAGCACTTCCAAGTTGTCTCCGAGAATGGATATTTCTTTGATCTTTTTTTTTTTTTGATTGCATACATCTGGAGTGATCCCAAACCTGCTTCAGGATTGCGATGGCATACTGCTGAGACTCTACAGCAGATGTTAGCTCTTTCGTTTACATTTAATTCCACCAAGTGCTTAACACATTTGGAACTTTAATCACCTAAATTGTTCCAGTGAAACAGTGCAGGTAATTGTTTCCTATTTCTGGCTTTCCTTTGGAATGAAGACTGGCATTAAGATTAGCACCACTGCTAACTTCTGCCTGCTCTGATTTTTTTCAAAGGCCAATTATGATAACTTTTACTGAGTCATGACTCCTTTTCTTTGGTTGATTTTCCCATGAACTGATTCATTTTTGGCTTATAATGGACAAATCAATCCAGCCATGGGAAAATTCCCAGTCACCCCCCCAAAACACACACCTTATTTTGCTCTTTTGGGACTCCCAATTTGGTTTATATGTTTCTCTGTGTTGAAGTCTCCATTACCTCCTGCAAATCATCCAGCAAACATCACCACCCATGCTGCTTAATAGCAAAATCATTTAAAAATACCTACAGGAAGAGAGTTATAAGAAACAATAGAGGTAATGTCTCCCTAGAGTCCAACTTAGTATTGGGTGACTATGTAGGTATGTCCATGTTTGCTTAGGAACATTATGGGAAGGTTTGTTCCACCTATGTAGAATAATTTCAACAACCATTTCAGCTTCATATTGTGGACCAGGAACTGTATACACAAACACACTGACATGTACACATGCAGGAAGCTTCTTCCCTCTCCATTGAACTCACAACAGCCAAGCTGGCTAGGTAAAACATTGAAACTACTTAATCCTGCTCCTTGACATGACAAATTGCAGCCACTGCTGATTCTCTGGAACGTATGTTTTCCTTCAATGGCCAATAATTACAATTTGATCAATGCAAATAAGAGTTCTGAATCTTCTAGCTTTAGTTTCAAGAAAGGTGGGTGGTAATGTTTCATGCTGCAACATGTTAGAGATCCTAGAAGATCATAAACAGATCCTGAATTGTTGCTTGGCTACATAAACTCCTATGTAATCTATTGATCTAGAAATCTGTGCACGCTGTCTTCCTGTTGTATCAAGGTGAACTTGCTTTTAAAAAACAACAACATGTGAATTTGCCTTTGTCTGAGTTGCATAATGATGAGAAACAAGAAAACAATTCTGGGAAAAGAAGAGACATAAAATAACTTATTTATTCTGGCCAACAAGTGAAATGACTGATAACACATGATGTTTCAGAGAGGAAACCAGAGGATAATTGGTTTTAAATTCATTACTAATCAGGATTCATTTAGGTCAGGGTTTTCTTAGCCAAGTGTCAAGACCATGAACTTCGTAGAGTTGCCTATAATATATAGCAGAGGTCTCCAAGCTTGGCAACTTTAAGACTTGTCCACAAGTCTTTTTTAAAAAAAAGTTTTTATTTTTAAGACAAACATACAAACAGAACATAAAAACTTAAAACCATCTTCCATTTTATATATATACAGTGTGTCAGTTGGTTGCAAATCTTTTGTGCTATCCTTCTGTAGTCATCTCTCACAATTTATATAAATTTTCACATTGTCAAGCTAACATATACTTATATATTTATCAGTTATTAATCATCCATGACTAAACTATTTATACCATCATTTTATACAAGATATTCCAAATTTTATATTAAAAATTTATATTATACTTTCATCCAATGGTTGTATATGTCTATATTATATTTTATATCAGTCTATTAAACTTCTATTACAAAATTATCTACTCTATTACATTACCAATTCTTTTTGTCCAACCATGGATAAAACAAATCCCATATCATATAAAATTGTTTATCTTCTTGTTCTCTAATTTCAAATGTCAATTTACTCATTTCAGCACAGTCCATAATTTTCTTAATAACTTCATCCTGCATAAGTATTTTATCATTTTTCCAATTCTTAGCAAATACAATTCTAGCTACTGTTAAAACATTTACAATCAAATATTCCAACTCTTTATTGTATATTTCCAGTATAATTCCCAATAAAAAGATCTCTGGTTTAAAGTCTATATGTTGTTTTATCATTTTTTCCAACCATGTGTGGATTTTAGTCCAATATTTTTTTGCATCCGAACATGTCCACCATATATGGTAATATGAACCAGGTATCTGATGACATTTCAACATTTATCCGACTTGTCCTTAAACATTCTCGCAATTCTCATCGGGGGTAGATGCCACTTGTAAAACATCTTATACAAATTTTCTTTATATGCAGTTGACATTGTCATCTTATAATTTTGAGACCACAATTTTTGCCACTTCTCTAAATTAATCCCATATCCAAAATTTTCCCCCAAGCAATCATCGTTTCTTTAACTTGTTCTTCTTCCAATTTAAATTCTAATAAATGTCCACAAAGTTTTTGAATTACCTTTTCATCAGTACCCATCAAAATTTTATCTAAATCAGTCAACTTGTCATAAATACCTTCTGTTTTAAAATCTTTATCAAATCTAGATTGTACTTGCAAATATGAAAACCAATTCATTTTTACACCTTGTTCTTCCAACGCTTGCATAGATTTAACTTCACCCTTTTCATTCAATATCTCACCATATCTAACTGTTTGTTCCTTTTTATATATTACTGGATATGAAAAAGCTTCAATAGTAGATATCGATAATGGAATTTTTAAATAATATTGTCTTTTTGTCTTTTCCCAGTTCAAAAACAGTGCCTCTCGAATATAATGTCTTCTGAAATACTCCTGTGTTTTAGTTTTACCAAAGTAAAGCATGCCATCCTAGCAGCAAGTCATGTTCTTCTAAAGTCAATAGTCTAGTATTCCTTAATGTTATCCATTCCTTTACCCATATCAAACTTGTTGCCTGGTAATATAGCTCCCAATTGGGCAAGGCAAACCCTCCTCTTATTCTTGCATCTTGTAACAGTTTAAGTTTTATTCTTGCTTTCTTTCCCTGCCAAATATATTTTAACACCATTCTATTTAAATCTTCAAAAAAACTCTTTCCCTAGTCGGACTGGAATTGTCTGGAATAAATACAAATTCTAGGCAATACATTCATCTTAATTGTAGATATTCTCCCAATCAATGATATTTGTAAATTTTCCCATTTTGCCAAATCTGTCTCAATCTGCTGTTTGAGTTTAATATAATTGTCCTCCTTCAGTGTGCTACATCTTGGTGTAATGTGGATCCCTAAATACTTGACCTTATTTGTGACCTGTATTTCTAAAACTTCTTCCAACTCTTTCTTTCGTTTTGCTAACATATTTTTTGTTAATATCTTTGTTTTATCTTTATTTTTCAAACCTGCTACTTTTCCATATTCTTCTATCTTTTCTATTAATTTAGGTGCTGTTTCCAATGGATCCTCTAGTATAAATGCCAGATCGTCTGCGAAAGCTTGCAATTTATACTCTTCCTTTTTAATTTTCATTCTTTTTATTTCTTTATCTTCTCTAATATTCCTATTCAACACTTCCAAAGTTAACACAAACAGCAGAGGCAACAGTGGACAACTTTGTCTTGTCCCTTTTCTTATATCTATAGATTCTGTTAATTCTCCATTTACCATAATCTTTGCAGTTTGTTCATAATAGATCGTTTCAATGGCTTGAATAAATTTTTACCAAAGCCCATTTGTTCCAATTGCAATAACATAAATTGCCAACTCACGTTGTCAAAGGCTTTTTGTACATCTAGAAACATCAAAGCCATTTGCTTTTCGGATGTGCCTCATAATATTCCAAAGTGTCCAGAATTATTCTCACATTATTTTTAATTTGTCTCTTTGGCAGAAATCCATTTTGGTCAACATGTATGAAGTTATTTAAGTATCTTTTCAGTCTTTCTGCCAAAATTGAAGCAAAGATTTTATAATCTGAATTTAATGGGGATATAGGTCTATAATTTTTAACTTGTTGCAGGTCTGAATCCTCCTTCGGTATAAGTGTAATTTATGCTTCTGACCATGTTTTGGGTATTCTTTTCTTTAACATAACTTCATTCATAACTTCTAACAAATGGAAATTCAGTATTTCCTGGAAAGTCTTGTAAAATTCCGCTGGCAATCCATCTGGACCTGGTGCTTTTCCAATATTCTGTTTTTTTAAGGCTTCTGTTAGTTCCATCATCGTTATGTTCCCTTCTAGCATTGTTTCAATGTCTTTAGGTATCTGAGGTAAATTTGCTTTCTGTAAGTATTGCTTAACTTTTTCTTCTTGAATACCCTCTTGAAAGTACAATTTTCCATAATAGTCTTGTATAATTTTTTTCTTCTCCTCATTTCCATAGCAAACATGTCCTTCTTCATTTATTAATTGATTAATCCTTCTTGATTCTCTTTCCTTTCTCAGTTTATAGGCTAGCCATTTGCCTGGTTTGTTTGCATCTTCAAAGTAATTCTGTTTAGCATTTTTAATTTTTGTGCTAGTTCCTCTTTTTCCATTATTCCCATTTTATGTTTAATTATATCCATTTTATTCTTAATGTCTTTTTTTTTGCGGGAACTTCTGAAACTCTTTTTCCAGTCTTTTGTAGTCATCCTCCAAGTTTTTGAAAGTCTTTTTCTGTTTTATATTTCTTTTCCTTGTATAGTCAATTATCAAACCTCTTGTGTAGGCCTTCATCGTGTCCCAGAGATTCTGTAAAGAAGTGTCCTCTTTTCTATTTTCTTTAAAAAAGAAAACCAATTCTTTCTCTATTTTCTGTTTAAAGTCTTTTTCATTTAATATCGTATTATTTAAAGTCCATCTAGATCTCCTCTTATATCCTTTCCAAATAACTGTCATTGGACTGTGATCTGCCCAAGTGCTTGTTTCTATCTCCATTTCTCGTATGTTAGTGAGTAGTTCTGCTGACATCCATATCATATCTATTCTAGACCATGATGCATGTCTGTACGAGTAAAAAGTACATTGCTTATTTTCCACATTTCTCTCTCTCCATGCATCTTTTAAGTTTAATTCTTCTACCATTCGAAAGTAAGATTTTGGTAATATCTTTCTAGCTTTCTTTGTTGCTTTCTGCATTTTATAGTCCAACCGATCATTAATTATTCCATTAAGGTCTCCCATCATACAAATATTAACATAGTCCAATTCAATTATTTTCATATGTAACTTCCTGTAGAATTCTTCTTGATTATCATTTAGAGCATAAATTCCAATTAAAAATGTTTTAACATTATCCATTATTTCCACCATCAAAATCCTTCCATCATCATCTGTATAAATTAATTCTGCCACAATTGTATCTCTAATATATAAGACCACGACTCGTTTTTTTATTGTGTCAGCGACGTGCATAATTTCCCTAATTTTTTTTGTTTCAATATATATTCATGTTGTTTTTTAATATGTACTTCTTGTAAACAAATTATATCAAATTTTAATTTCTCTAATTTATGGAATACTTTTCTTCTTTTAACAGCCAAATTAAGTCCATTTATGTTAATCGTAATCAGTTTCCTTTCATCCATGTTAAGCTTTATAAGAGGGTTTTATTGCTCTAGTGGATCTTAATTCTCATTGTTCTCCAGGTACACCACCTACTGCACCTTTTTCTTTTTCAATTACTGCTATACACTCCTCTTGAAATTCAATTAGTGACTCTTCTTTTCTTTCTTCTTCCTCCATTCCTCTAAAATATTCTAAGTAAAATAACTCCGCTTTTCTGACTGTGTCAATTCTGTGTCTTTTGTTCCTGCCAGTGAACAAGAGGCCTTCTGGCACCAACCATCTATAATTTATGCCTCTTTAAGTAACTCTTTAGTCAAAATGTATATTCTCTTCATTTCTCTTACTCTTCTTGGTACTTGTTTCAGCACCACAATTTCTTTATCTTTATACTTCAATGTTTTCTCTCTTGCCACCTGTAGTATCTGTGTTTTTGATTATCTTCTGGTAAATCTAATATGTACTTCTCTTGGTAACTTGTTTCTCATTGCATATCTTGTATAGACACGAACACTTCATCCATCCCATCATCATCTTCTCTTTGGTTATCTCTAATGCTTCTGTCAGTATTTTTGTCATTATTTCAGCAAGATTTTCACCTTTTCCTTCTTCCACATTTTGAAATATCAAATAAAATTCTGATCTATTGATTTCCCATCTCAATGGTTCAATTCTGCCCTTCTCGTCATTGCTCAATTGAGTATCAATATCTCCAATCTTCTTATCTCTTTGTATATCTTCTTCAATTTTTTGAATCTGTCTTCATATTTCATCATCATCTGTTGAACATTTTCCACTTTCTCATCTGTCTTTTCGATTTTTTGCTCAATCTTCTGAATTCCTTGCATGATCATCTGCAATGTCACTTCCTTCTCTTTCTCTTTCTCCTGTTGTAACATTGTCTGTATAGATTGTTGTCCTTCAGATGGTGAGGAGGTTGGTATCGAAGAAGCTGGGGCTGTTATCTTTCTACTCATCTTATAATGCTTATCTATGAAGAAAGAGAGAGAAAAAAGAAAAAAGAAAAAAAAGAACGAGGGCAAACAGTTGCCACTCCAAAAAGAAAAAGGGGGAAAAAATCTTCAGGCACTTGTATACCTTAGTCCAATTAGTTGCAATAAAATATTTAAAAAAAATAAAGAGAAGGAAAAAAAAGCAAGAGAAGACATGGAAAAAGGGATAAAAAGTTTTTTTCTTTTAAAAAAAGAGGATGAGGGAAGAAAAAAGAAAAAGAAAAAAGAAAAAAAGGAGAAAGAAAGAAAAAAAATTCTATGTATCTCTCTTAATAAAAAGAAACAAAAAGCAAGAATAAGAATTTTACATTCTAGGTCCTGGTTTGAAAAATGAAATCAAATTTAAAAAACCCAACTAGAGGGGAAGTAGAAAAGAAGGCAAAAAGTAACAAACAATCCTAATGTAAAGCAAGCCTCTGCCACTAAATATCCAAGGCTCTTTGATAAATCAGCTCAAAGTTTCCAGTTCAGTGTTTTCAGGTCACTTCAGTCTTCTTTCTTTCCACTTTTCAACTCCAGACTCCACTATCTATAGTTTCACAGA
>CM019149.1:237657786-237672971 GCA_009733165.1 Naja naja | reverse complement strand
ACATGACAAATTGCAGCCACTGCTGATTCTCTGAACGATGTTTTCCTTCAATGGCCAATAATTACAATTTGATCAATGCAAATAAGAGTTCTGAATTCTAGCTTTAGTTTCAAGAAAGGTGGGTGGTAATGTTTCATGCTGCAACATGTTAGAGATCCTAGAAGATCATAAACAGATCCTGAATTGTTGCTTTGGCTACATAAACTCCTATGTAATCTATTGAGCTAGAAATCTGTGCACGCTGTCTTCCTGTTGTATAAGGTGAACTTGCTTTTAAAAACAACAACATGTGAATTTGCCTTTGTCTGAGTTGCATAATGATGAGAAACAAGAAAACAATTCTGGGAAAAGAAGAGACATAAAATAACTTATTTATTCTGGCCAACAAGTGAAATGACTGATAACACATGATGTTTCAGAGAGGAAACCAGAGGATAATTGGTTTTAAATTCATTACTAATCAGGATTCATTTAGGTCAGGGTTTTCTTAGCCAAGTGTCAAGACCATGAACTTCGTAGAGTTGCCTATAATATATAGCAGAGGTCTCCAAGCTTGGCAACTTTAAGACTTGTCCACAAGTCTTTTTAAAAAGTTTTTATTTTTAAGACAAACATACAAACAGAACATAAAAACTTAAAACCATCTTCCATTTTATATATATACAGTGTGTCAGTTGGTTGCAAATCTTTTGTGCTATCCTTCTGTAGTCATCCTCACAATTTATATAAAT
Source organism: Naja naja (assembly GCA_009733165.1). Lineage (NCBI taxonomy): Eukaryota > Metazoa > Chordata > Lepidosauria > Squamata > Elapidae > Naja > Naja naja. The sequence goes on along the minus strand of CM019149.1, from coordinate 237,672,240 downwards.
TTTCACATTGTCAAGCTAACATATACTTATATATTTATCAGTTATTAATCATCCATGACTAAACTATTTATACCATCATTTTATACAAGATATTCCAAATTTTATATTTAAAATTTATATTATACTTTCATCCAATGGTTGTATATGTCTATATTATATTTTATATCAGTCTATTAAACTTCTATTACAAAATTATCTACTCTATTACATTACCAATTTTTGTCCAACCATGGATAAAACAAATCCCATATCATATAAAATTGTTTATCTTCTTGTTTCTCTAATTTCAAATGTCAATTTACTCATTTCAGCACAGTCCATAATTTTCTTAATAACTTCATCCTGCATAAGTATTTTATCATTTTTCCAATTCTTAGCAAATACAATTCTAGCTACTGTTAAAACATTTACAATCAAATATTCCAACTCTTTATTGTATATTTCAGTATAATTCCCAATAAAAAGATCTCTGGTTTAAAGTCTATATGTTGTTTTATCATTTTTTCCAACCATGTGTGGATTTTAGTCCAATATTTTTGCATCCGAACATGTCCACCACATATGGTAATATGAACCAGGTATCTGATGACATTTTCAACATTTATCCGATTTGTTCCAAACATTCTCCAATTCTCATGGGGTAGATGCCACCTGTAAAACATCTTATACAAATTTTCTTTATATGCAGTTGACATTGTCATCTTTATAATTTTGAGACCACAATTTTTGCCACTTCTCTAAATTAATCCCATATCCAAAATTTTCCCCAAGCAATCATCGTTTCTTTAACTTGTTCTTCTTCCAATTTAAATTCTAATAAATGTCCATAAAGTTTTTGAATTACCTTTTCATCAGTACCCATCAAAATTTTATCTAAATCAGTCAACTTGTCATAAATACCTTCTGTTTTAAAATCTTTATCAAATCTAGATTGTACTTGCAAATATGAAAACCAATTCATTTTACACCTTGTTCTTCCAACGCTTGCATAGATTTAACTTCACCCTTTTCATTCAATATCTCACCATATCTAACTGTTTGTTCCTTTTATATATTACTGGATATGAAAAAGCTTCAATAGTAGATATCATAATGGAATTTTTAAATAATATTGTCTTTTGTCTTTCCCAGTTCAAAAACAGTGCCTCTCGAATATAATGTCTTCTGAAATACTCCTGTGTTTTAGTTTTACCAAAGTAAAGCATGCCATCCTAGCAGCAAGTCATGTCCTTCTAAAGTCAATAGTCTAGTATTCTTAATGTTATCCATTCCTTTATCATATCAAACTTGTTGCCTGGTAATATAGCTCCCAATTGGGCAAGGCAAACCTCCTCTTATTCTTGCATCTTGTAACAGTTTAAGTTTTATTCTTGCTTTCTTTCCCTGCCAAATATATTTTAACACCATTCTATTTAAATCTTCAAAAACTCTTTCCCTAGTCGGACTGGAATTGTCTGGAATAAATACAAATTCTAGGCAATACTTTCATCTTAATTGTAGATATTCTCCCAATCAATGATATTTGTAAATTTTCCCATTTTGCCAAATCTGTCTCAATCTGCTGTTTGAGTTTAATATAATTGTCCTCCTTCAGTGTGCTACATCTTGGTGTAATGGATCCCTAAATACTTGACCTTATTTGTGACCTGTATTTCTAAAACTTCTTCCAACTCTTTTCGTTTTGCTAACATATTTTTGTTAATATCTTTGTTTTATCTTTATTTTTCAAACCTGCTACTTTTCCATATTCTTCTATCTTTTCTATTAATTTAGGTGCTGTTTCAATGGATCCTCTAGTATAAATGCCAGATCGCTCTGCAAAGCTTGCAATTTATACTCTTCCTTTTAATTTTCATTCTTTTTATTTCTTTATCTTCTCTAATATTCCTATTCAACACTTCCAAAGTTAACACAAACAGCAGAGGCAACAGTGGACAACTTTGTCTTGTCCCTTTTCTTATATCTATAGATTCTGTTAATTCTCCATTTACCATAATCTTTGCAGTTTGTTCATAATAGATCGTTTCAATGGCTTGAATAAATTTTTTACCAAAGCCCATTTGTTCCAATTGCAATAACATAAATTGCCAACTCACGTTGTCAAAGGCTTTTTGTACATCTAGAAACATCAAAGCCATTTGCTTTTCCGGATGTGCCTCATAATATTCCAAAGTGTCCAGAATTATTCTCACATTATTTTTAATTTGTCTCTTTGGCAGAAATCCATTTTGGTCAACATGTATGAAGTTATTTAAGTATCTTTTCAGTCTTTCTGCCAAAATTGAAGCAAAGATTTTATAATCTGAATTTAATGGGGATATAGGTCTATAATTTTTAACTTGTTGCAGGTCTGAATCCTCCTTCGTATAAGTGTAATTTATGCTTCTGACCATGTTTTGGGTATTCTTTTCTTTAACATAACTTCATTCATAACTTCTAACAAATGGAAATTCAGTATTTCCTGGAAAGTCTTGTAAAATTCTGGCAATCCATCTGGACCTGGTGCTTTTCCAATATTCTGTTTTTAAGGCTTCTGTTAGTTCCATCATCGTTATGTTCCCTTCTAGCATTGTTTCAATGTCTTTAGGTATCTGAGGTAAATTTGCTTTCTGTAAGTATTGCTTAACTTTTTCTTCTTGAATATTCTCTTGAAAATACAGTTTTCCATAGTAATCTTGTATAATTTTTCTTCTCCTCATTTCCATAGCAAACATGTCCTTCTTCATTTATTAATTGATTAATCCTTCTTGATTCTCTTTCCTTTCTCAGTTTATATTTGCCTGGTTTGTTTGCATCTTCAAAGTAATTCTGTTTAGCATTTTTAATTTTGTGCTAGTTCCTCTTTTCCATTATTCCCATTTTATGTTTAATTATATCCATTTTATTCTTAATGTCTTTTTTTTATGGAACTTCTGAAACTCTTTTCCAGTCTTTTATAGTCATCCTCCAAGTTTTTGAAAGTCTTTTCTGTTTTATATTTCTTTTCCTTGTATAGTCAATTATCAAACCTCTTGTGTAGGCCTTCATCGTGTCCCAGAGATTCTAAAGAAGTGTCCTCTTTTCTATTTTCTTTAAAAAAAACCAATTCTTTCTCTATTTTCTGTTTAAAGTTTTTCATTTAATATTGTATTATTTAAAGTCCATCTAGATCTCCTCTTATATCCTTTCCAAATAACTGTCATTGGACTGTGATCTGCCCAAGTGCTTGTTTCTATCTCCATTTCTCGTATGTTAGTGAGTAGTTCTGCTGACATCCATATCATATCTATTCTAGACCATGATGCATGTCTGTTTAGTAAAAAGTACATTGCTTATTTTCCACATTTCTCTCTCTCCATGCATCTTTTAAGTTTAATTCTTCTACCATTCGAAAGTAAGATTTTGGTAATATCTTTCTAGCTTTCTTTGTTGCTTTCTGCATTTTATAGTCCAACCGATCATTAATTATTCCATTAAGGTCTCCCATCATACAAATATTAACATAGTCCAATTCAATTATTTTCATATGTAACTTCCTGTAGAATTCTTCTTGATTATCATTTAGAGCATAAATTGCAATTAAAAATGTTTTAACATTATCCATTATTTCCACCATCAAAATCCTTCCATCATCATCTGTATAAATTAATTCTGCCAATTGTATCTCTAATATATAAGACCACGACTTTTTTATTGTGTCAGCGTGCATAATTTCCTAATTTTTTGTTTCAATATATATTCATGTTGTTTTAATATGTACTTCTTGTAAACAAATTATATCAAATTTTAATTTCTCTAATTTATGGAATACTTTTCTTCTTTTAACAGCCAAATTAAGTCCATTTATGTTAATCGTAATCAGTTTCCTTTCATCCATGTTAAGCTTTATAAGAGGGTTTTATTGCTCTAGTGGATCTTAATTCTCATTGTTCTCCGGGTACACCACCTACTGCACCTTTTTCTTTTTCAATTACTGCTATACACTCCTCTTGAAATTCAATTAGTGACTCTTCTTTTCTTTCTTCTTCCTCCATTCCTCTAAAATATTCTAAGTAAAATAACTCCGCTTTTCTGACTGTGTCAATTCTGTGTCTTTGTTCCTGCCAAGTGAACAAGAGGCCTTCTGGCACCAACCATCTATAATTTATGCCTCTTTTAAGTAACTCTTTAGTCAAAAATGTATATTCTCTTCTCATCTCTCTTACTCTTCTTGGTACTTGTTTCAGCACCACAATTTCTTTATCTTTATACTTCAATGTTTTCTCTCTTGCCACCTGTAGTATCTGTGTTTTGATTATCTTCTTGGTAAATCTAATATGTACTTCTCTTGGTAACTTGTTTCTCATTGCATATCTTGTATAGACACGGAACACTTCATCCATCCCATCCATCATCTTCTCTTTGGTTATCTCTAATGCTTCTGTCAGTATTTCTGTCATTATTTCAGCAAGATTTTCACCTTTTCCTTCTTCCACATTTTGAAATATCAAATAAAATTCTGATCTATTGATTTCCCATCTCAATGGTTCAATTCTGCCCTTCTCGACATTGCTCAATTGAGTATCAATATCTCAAATTTTCTTATCTCTTTGTATATCTTCTTCAATTTTTTTGAATCTGTCTTCATATTTCATCATCATCTGTTGAACATTTTCCACTTTCTCATCTGTCTTTTCGATTTTTTGCTCAATCTTCTGAATTCCTTGCATGATCATCTGCTATGTCACTTCCTTCTCTTTCTCTTTCTCCTGTTGTAACATTGTCTGTATAGATTGTTGTCCTTCAGATGGTGAGGAGGTTGGTATCGAAGAAGCTGGGGCTGTTATCTTTCTACTCATCTTATAATGCTTATCTATGAAGAAAGAGAGAGAAAAAGAAAAAAAAAAGAACGAGGGCAAACAGTTGCCACTCCAAAAAGAAAAAGGGGGGGAAAATCTTCAGGCACTTGTATACCTTAGTCCAATTAGTTGCAATAAAATATTTAAAAAAAATAAAGAGAAGAAAAAAAAGCAAGAGAAGACATGGAAAAAGGGATAAAAAGTTTTTTTTCCTTTAAAAAAAAGAGGATAAGGGAAGAAAAAAGAAAAAAGAAAAAAAATGGAGAAAGAAAGAAAAAAAATTATATGTATCTCTCTTAATAAAAAGAAACAAAAAAGCAAGAATAAGAAGTTTACATTCTAGGTCCTGGTTTGAAAAATCGAAATCCAAATTAAAAAAACCCAACTAGAGGGGAAGTAGAAAAGAAGGCAAAAAGTAACAAACAATCCTAATGTAAAGCAAGCCTCTGCCACTAAATATCCAAGGCTCTTTGATAAATCAGCTCAAAGTTTCCAGTTCAGTGTTTTCAAGGTCACTTCAGTCTTCTTTCTTTCCACTTCAACTCCAGACTCCAACTATCTATAGTTTCACAGATGAGCACCTGTGTAAACAAACTGCCACGCTCATCCCACTATCTTTTCCAATGCAAAGCTCAGAGTCCTTGAGTATAACAAGAATACGTAAAAGAAAAAAGAAAACAGTATGTCCAAGCCTCTAGGTGGCAATGCTACTTATTTTCCTTCACTTTCACTTCCCCTTATGTATCCAAAACCAGGAACAGAAAAAAAATGTAAAATCTTTTTCTTTTTTAAGAAGAGAAAAAAATAAATCCCAAGTCAGGAAGAAAAGTCTTAATCAAAACAGACTTTCAAAAGAATTGTTAAAGAAAAATAAGAGTAAAAAATTTAAAAAGATCAGTCCAGTTTAAGATTGAGAAGCTTTGTCAAATTCCAAGTTCCAATAAAAAGGGGAAAAAAAGAAACTTTCAATTTAAGAAACTTAATTTCACCGCTTAAGCTCTCTTCTCTTCACTTTTGATTCAACTTTAAATCTTTTAGGGTGTTCTCTCCAACAGAACAAAAGTAAAAGTTCATCTCACCAAGCTGACACACTTTCTTTCAATCTCTTCCGTTCCGGAGCTGTCCCAGCTTCAGCAGCTTGAATGGCTGCCTCTCCACCATGAGAAAAAAGGGCTTCTCCTGGATCTACCAGGGACTTTGCGATGTCCCTGGGATCGACAGGATGTGCCCTTCTCAATTACCATCTCTATGGGACGGTTTAGGTCCAGTGGGAACGTCCTGCAACCGAGATATCAACGGCGATCTTGTAGCCTCTTCTTCTATTGATATTCTTAATAATCATTTCCAGATCCATCACTTAAAGGGATCTTCCTTCTTTCATGCCATTTGCAGCCTTACATTATCATCAATTGCTTAAACAGTCTGATGTTTGTTGTTACTGAAATTAGAATTCCTTCAGAGTCCATTCCAGAAAGGTTCTAAGCATACTTTTTTGGAATAAAATCCAAAGCACTACATTGCCTTAATAAAAAAAAATACATTTGTTCTTCACAATCTTCTCTATGCACAGCCTTATTCTTTATAATTAGTTTTCTAGTATGTTGCTTCTTTGCATCTACTTCTGATGATGCATGAAAACAAAAATATCCACTAAATGCATATATTCACCGCCAATGGTAAATTTACCAGGCATGTTGATGTCTTCATCATCTTTGTCTTCTGAACATTAACCTAGGGTTTTTTTTTTCATTTCCATTTTTTTGCTTTCATTTACTTTTTCATCTCATTTACTTTTGGCTAATGAAGAGGTGTTGACTAGACATCTCAAACTGTCAAGCGTTTTGACAATTTTGGCTTGGACAGCTATTTTAGATTATTATCTCTCTCATTCCCGTTATTCCTATTGTATAACTGAAGTGACAGCCAGGGATTCTTAGGCAGGGTGTAGCACTCATGTTAACTGCCCTCAAGGTCACCAGGTTCCAAGGTGGAAGTCCAATAATTAATAGGAAGAATGGGAAGAAACAATAATAAAACCACTGATGGCATAAAAGTCATTTGTACCTTCACTAGCTGCAGGCAATCAGTGATCTATATGACTTCATTCCTAGTTGCAGTACAGATTCTTACCTATTCATGGTGTGTCTGTGTAACTGCTGCCAACTCAAGAAGCTAAGCCAGGTCATGTAGTGTTGGTCACTAATAAATTAAGCAGGTTTGAATGCAATATCCATCTCTGTCTTTCTTATTTACTTCCCTGTTCTGTATTACTCTGTTTCTCCAAACTCAGTTCTTACAGTAACTCCTTTGTCACTGTAAAGAATAATAATCAGGTGATGTAACATAGCCACTACCTTCATGTACTTTTCATTCTGGCATGATCTAATCAAAAGATTTGCCATAATTAATAAAGCCAAAAAAACTTTCTTCTTGTTCTTTCCAGTACTGATATCATGTCCTTCTCCCTTTTCTGAAACCTTCCTATTTATTAGTAATTTCTGTTTTTCTGTTCTTCTTTATTAGAAGTTTAGCTGAAATGTTTGCATTAAGAATTAGTGCAATGGTAAAACAATGTGTACATTCTTTGCATTTCCTTTAGTGTGTGCCAATCTTTTCTAATATCTGTCATACAGTTGTTCCATAAATTCCACATCCATAATCTTATTTTTATAGGATTTCAGTATTGATTTCCCATTTTCTTTTAACATCATTTACTTCTATTAGATCTTTACCATGATTATCCTTGAGTAGTTTTATCTTGGTTACATGTTTTCCTGCAAAAGTTACTTAGTTACTTATATAATACTGGATTCCAGAAGGAATCCTGGTGGTATATAATCAGAAACCAAAATTATTATCTTACAAAAACAGAATGATAGAGAAATAATCAGTCAAACCTTTCATAAACTACATCCAAAAATAAAAGTAATAATTTGTGCTTCAGTGATAGATTTTAAATACAGGTAGTCCTTGACTGACCACAGCAACTGACCCCACAATTTACGTTGGTAAGCAAGTTAGTTGTTAAGTGAATTTAGCCCCATTTTATAACCTTTCTTGTCATAGTTGTTAAGTGAATCACCACCAGTGGTTAAGTTAGTAACATTGTTGGCTTCCCCATTGATTTTGCTTGACAGAAAGTCACAGACATTGATCACATGACCCTGGGACATTGCAACCATCATAAACATCAGTCATTTCTCAAGCATCTGAATTTTGATCACATGACCATGGAAACGTTGCAATGGTTGTAAATGTGAAAAATGGTCATAGGTCATTTTTTTCAATGCCATTGTGACTTCAAATGGTCACTAAAGGAATTGTTAAGTTGAAGACCACCTATAAATGATTTGCTGAATAAGGCAACTTTTAGGGTTTTTCTAAATGTCAAGAGTAATAGAATAGAAATATAGAATTCTTTATTGACCAAGTGTGATTGGACACACAAGAAATTTGTCTTGGTGCAATGCTCTCAGTATACATAAAAGAAAAGATATATTCATCAAGAGTCAAGAATCATAAGGTACAACACTTAATGATAGTCATAGGGTGCAATAAGCAATCAAATCATACTAGGAAACAGTCAATATAAATCGTAAGGATACAAGCGACAAAGTTACAGTCATACAGTCACAAGTGAGAGGGGATGGGTGATAAGGAGTGATGAGAAGATTAATAGTAATAGTAATGCAGACTTTGTAAATAATTGATCAGTGTTGAGGGAATTATTTGTTTAGCAGAGTGATGGATTTCGGGAAAAACTGTTCTTGTGCCTAGTTGTTTTGGTGTGCAGTGCTCTATAGTGTCGTTTTGAGGGAAGGAGTTGAAACAGTTTATGTCTGGGATGTGAGGGGTCTGTAAATATTTTCACAGCCCTCTTTTTCACTTGTACAATATACAAGTCCTTGATTGAAGGCAGGTTGGTAGTAATTGTTTTTTCTGCAGTCCTTTAGCATTAGTATTATAAATAGTATTACTTAGTAGCAATAGCACTTAGACTTATATATGGCTTTATAGTGCTTTACAACACTCTCTAAGTGGTTTACAAATGTCAGCATATTGCCCCCAACAATCTGGGTCCTCATTTCACCAATCTTGGAAGAATGGAAGGCTAAGTCTACCCTGCATCGATTAGGATCAAACTGCTGGCAGTCGGCAGAATTAGCCTGCAATACTGCATTCTAACTACTGTGCCACTATGACTCTTTTAAATAAAAGTAAATAGCAACACACCAGCAAGCAGACTACTACATTCTGTACCCATGTAGGTTCTAAATAGATTGCAAAGTTTGGGTTAGGATTAGGGTTCATGTAGAACATATTGTTGTTATCTAACCAGGAAATGGCAAGGGCATGATCAATGTTGCCACGATCGCCTTTTGCAGGAAAGAGTATAATTATGGCACCAACCTGCTAGCTGTGATCTCAATCTGCCTATCCAGCAGAATTCATGTATCAAGGAGGATCTCCACATTTCAAATCTGCTCTTTTGAGAAAGGCCTACACCCTCCAGAATTAACACTGGAGCAAAGTAAATCATTTTTAGACAAAAGGTAATTCAGTCTTGTGAAGATTTACTTTCCATCTATCTTTCCCCCATCCAAATCTTGACAATATCAAAGCATGATGTACATCTGGTATCATTAATATATTGATATTACCCTATCATAATGAACGGATATATGGCTGTTCCCAACAGCTTCACGTAAAAGTTAAATAGAAGGTAACAGCAATACTTTATCTGATCTTTTAAAAAGCTTATCTCATTTGTTGACATTCTTGATTGAAATGTTTTCTTTGACCTTTCTTGCTTGAAAAAGATTTTATTGAGTTTGTATTTAGTCAGCATCTATTCTTCTTGGGGCTCAAAGCTTTCACCTTTGTATTTCCATTGCTATTGTGTTATCCTGTTCTCAAAGATCTTTTCTTCTTTCAAACTTTAGAGTTTTTTTTTCCTGCTTAGTTTTTCACAATATCTCTCTTATCTCCTTCCGTAAGTCTACAGGTTCTTTTCACATAGGTTAAGTGTGAACCTATTATTTACGCTTGATCTTATATTCCAACTATAGGTGCTCCAGGTAAAATGTTGCTGGTACACCAACTCTATTTAGTTCTCTTAAGTTTAACCCATATGTTTGACACCAATAATTCATGGTCTGTTTGACAATCTGTACCTAAAAATATCCTAGGTGAGTAAATTGCACTTCTCCAACTTCTATGTTGTCTATCAAGTGATGTTAAGCTGTAAAAGTTCACTTTTATGGTGCTTGAGGCAATGAACAAATTTATTCACAGAACCCTGTTGCAATTGAACAGGCACTGTGACAATTGAACAGACTAACACTGATACTATTACCTAGTTTGGATGATGAAACATCTGCAAGAAAACAACCAAGTTCAGAGAGTACCACAGACCGACATTTCAATGCTGAACTACAAATATCCTCCTTTTTGGTAAAACTCTGTTGCCTTATCCTTTGCATTATTTCATTTACCCCAAATAAAATCTTCCAGTAATTCTAGACTTTTCTGTTTGTTTGTTTGTTTTACTTTTCCTTTCTCACAATGTATTAGTAGCACTACAGTCTTTCTAAGCCTTGGAGTTTTCAACTGGTTTTTTCAATGTTTTTCAGCTTTACAACACGCCCTGCCATGCACTTGCATTACACTGGTTACCAAGTAGCCACTAATTGTAAAAGTTATGGTCACATCGTTCACTGAATTATAGCCAAAAGCATACTTGATCTCCTTTTTAGTGTCATCCCTGCCTCAGTTCTTCACAAGTTGTCATGTGCTGAATTCCACCACTGGTAAAATAGTCAGCTTACTAGGTTTCATTTCTGCTTTCACAGTTTAGAGTTCTTATTTCATGCTTCTCACATCCAATGTTTCTTATATGTATGTGTCCTTAGAAAATAAGGAAGTCTTTTATATTTGGCACATCAGGTACCAGAATTCCTTGAACATTGGCCTAGTCATGCCCTCACCTCCATTTCCACTCATAAAAGTTCAATGCTCTTTTCCAGCAAAATCCTGGCACTCATCATTTGGTAACAACAGCATACACAGGGAGGAGAGGCTTAGGGATAAATGTCAAATCAAAACAGGACCTGTCATAGCATCTGTCCAATTGCAATTGAAACTCTACCCCTTTGTTCATGTATAAGTGTTAAAAAGGAGGTGGTCTTCAATCACTGTGCTGCAGCTGCCATCATAGTGCAGATACTGCTCTCTGGCACTCAAAGCCTACCTAAATATTGCAGTCATTTCCATTCAGTTTTCTTGCCAACAGGACAGAATTGTTTTGCCACAGCATTCTTTTGATTTTGATTCTGGAGTTCCTTTGTTGATTTCCTTCCCAGTCCCAATTTTGGATTATTCTTAATTCATCCATCCCCTTTTGAGTTAACCGGCAAGTATGACTCTACCGAAAGCTCACCTTCTTACAAATAGTGTCATGTGGGTTACTGAAGCTGTTAAATCCAATTTATATTTAGGTTTGTTTGGAAAATATTCAGTAATATGTGTCTTGTCATCTATCTAAGGGCCTTGGTGGTGTAGGCTGCTAAATGCCAAGCACTTAAGTTCCAGCTGCCTGCAATTATTGCAGGCTCGAATCCCACCAGGCTCAAGGTTGACTCAGCCTTCCATCCTCTCGGGGTAGGTAAAGTGAGGACCCAAGATTGTTGGGGGCAATAAGCTGACTTTGTAAAAATGCCGCTTAGTAATAAGCAGGCATATACAATGGAATGAAGGCGATTGCTGAGCGCATTGGGTTGTATCCCAAAATTGTAAGTGCCCTGAGTCTTCGGAGAAGGGCGGCATATAAATGTAATAAAATAATTAAATAAATAAATATCTTCTTGACCTAGAGTAAGTATGTATGCTAGTCTTTTTTTAGGCCACCCATTCTTAATTCACATGATATGCATTTCATTCATTCATTCAATTTACAATTTATATTTTATGCCAAAGGTTGACATCTGTTGGGATTTTCTAATGAGGCTTCCTGCATTGAGGAGGAGGCAATCGCTCAACAGTTTTTAAAACTCTAAAATTCTAGGAAATGTAAGTGTAAAAGCTGCGCTTAGCAAATGTATGCAACAAAGCTCATGATTTAGAAAATATAGATTTAAAACATGATTGCTCGGGGAGCTTACATTAAAAATTATTCACAGGAGAAATGGTGTTCAACAGCTCCATACATTAGGGAAAACTGAAAACTAACATGGATGTGGGGTTTTTTTTTAAATGGATTTTTTAAAAATGTGAAAATGGATTAGAATTGCCTGTCTCACCGAGATAATCAATGACTGAATTAATATCTTTCCACAGATCCTTTATTTAATGCAAAAAGAGTTTCATTTAAGATCAAAGCAGAATATGTGAATTATCAAACATCCCAAAAACACCCTCTTTAGCCTAGGTGGGCAGTCCAATCTTGGCAATGTTAAGACTTGCAGACTTCACCTCCTAGAATTCATGGCTTACTGGGGAATTCTGGGAACTGAAGTCCACAGGTCTTAAAGTTGCCAAGTTTGCTCATCCCTGCTTTAGTCCTTTGAGCTGACAGACATAAATATGGTGCTGTGCAAAATTATTTAGGTAGACGTAAGTTTCAGTCTGTTCAAGAGTATTTACTCTCTTCAGTTTTGTAATGCAGGAGCAGACTATAAAGATGTTTGAAATTATTATTTCTTATCCCTAAAAATGTAATTATTGGTAAGTTTATATTTTTAAACTTGCACATGCAGCACGAAACTTGTTCTTGTGGCAAAATTTGACTTTCTTCAAAATATTGACATGTTAATGAGAACCAGATCCAGAGAATACAATGCAGAGCAATAAATCACTGGATGCATTTTATTGTTTAGCTGGAGAAGGCAAAGGCAAGATTTGCCTGGAATCAAGTAAATAGGATTTAGCCAGTGAAAATTCACCTTGTCTCTATATTGTCCTAGGAGAGACAATCTCATTTACATTTATTAGAAGTAATGATGTAGTGTCCTGTAGATAATTAACACAATAAAATGCTGCTAATTTCACAGTGTCATTATAAAATTTGCCAGTTTAAATTAGAAAGTGATTAACCCTCCGAGTGAGGCAATGACATTTCCATTTCCCAGCCTGTGAATTAAATTTGCTTGGGGTCTTTTCATCCCTCCTCCCTGAAAAAAGTCAGTTTTATAGCCCCTGTCAATGTCCTTTCATTTTATATGGTCTCCAACAATAAGGGGTGGTGGGAAGGAAGACAGAATCCCAGCTGCAGGATCAAAATCTGTGACTATTTCATATGTCAAATCAGATTCTTATTAAGTATGGACACCTTGGTTATGACAGGATAGAGGCGTGCATTTAGAGGACAGAATAACGATTCAGGATAGCTCAGGTTCATGAGACAATGAACTTTTTCTTGACGCATTATCGGGCAGGAAGTTTTTCCTATTAATGTGGGTCTCCCAAGGTGAATATCCTTAAGGACAGCAAAATCTCTAACCTTCCAAGTTGGTCACTGCTTTTATCCATTTACTATATCCATCTCTCCCCTAGCCAATTTTAATTAACACCTTTAAAAATGGGAATAAACTCATTAAAAAGGTAGATGGATTGCATAGTAATTTAAAGACTCTAACTCAAGTAAAATCCTCTTCAAGAATGTTTAATGAGGGAATGATACCACAAAAGCTTAAGGTAATGATAGAATGGGACAAACTGTTAAACTAGCTATTAATTTAATACCACTAATGCATCGATTTACAATGCTGCTAAAACTCTTCTTAATCACTCTTCTCCAGTCTCCTGTTTTGCAATTACAGGGTTGTTGGTGCACAAATTTGGCATTCCGGATAATTACGGCAATGAATGACTCCATGCATAGCCGGTATTTAGTCTGTGGTACATTGATCATAATGTTTAAACCAGCCCTGAGTCTCAACACACAGAGAAGGAAAGGTCACTCTCTAAACAGAAAATAAAGTAGATTATAATTGTGTCTGCATGATGCAATTGGCTAATGCCACCAGTCCCTTGATTAATTCCTGCATCACTGTGCACAGTAGTGACCGAATCAACCTGGGACTAGCAAATTTCCCAGCCATCACGAAAGAAGCTAGATGGATAGCATATTCTGTCCTTTTTTCCCTCCCTTCTTGACTCCAGAAAGAAAATGTAAAGCCGCAGTGGCCATATAGTCAATACAGGTACAACCGCAACTGAACCTAAAATTTATGTTGCCAAGTGACACATTTGTTAAGCGAGTTTTGCTCCATTCTACAGTACTGTCGTCAGCATAGCAGTTGTTACATGAATCATTGCAGTTGTAAAATTAGTAACACGGTTGTTAAGTGAATCTGGCTTCTCCCTTCACTTTGCTTGTCAGAAAATCTCAAAAGATGATCATGTGACCCCAGGACACTACAACCGTCATAAATATGAGCCAGTTGCCAGGCATCTGCATTTTGATCATATGACCATGGGGATGCTGCAGCAGTTATAGTGTGAAAAATGGCCATAATTCGCTTTTTCAATGACGTTGTATCTTTGAACGGTCACTAAATGAACTGTTGCAAATCGAGGACTACCTGTAGCCCTTTGGGAACCTATCCAGCCTTGCCTCATGTTGCTGCACAGGTGGTAA
>CM019149.1:237520049-237656786 GCA_009733165.1 Naja naja | reverse complement strand
GAACCTCAGCTTCTCACCCTGAGATGTGTTTTCTGAATGAGTAGGATCTACTTGAAGAATATGGTCCTGCAGGTACAAGATGACATGGAAAGCTTTAAATATCAAAAACAGAACTTTGAATTGTATCCAGAAGCCTATTGTCACCAAATACACAACCTTTAGCATTAGTATTATAAATAGTATTACTTAGTAGCAATAGCACTTAGACTTATATATGGCTTCATAGTGCTTTACAACACTCTCTAAGTGGTTTACAAATGTCAGCATATTGCCCCCAACAATCTGGGTCCTCATTCAACCAATCTTGGAAGAATGGAAGGCTAAGTCTACCCTGCGTCGATTAGGATCAAACTGCTGGCAGTCGGCATAATTAGCCTGCAATACTGCATTCTAACTACTGTGCCACTATGACTCTTTTAAATAAAAGTAAATAGCAACACACCAGCAAGCAGACTACTACATTCTGTACCCATGTAGGTTCTAAACAGATTGCAAAGTTTGGGTTAGGATTAGGGTTCATGTAGAACATATTGTTGTTATCTAACCAGGAAATGGCAAGGGCATGATCAATGTTGCCACGATCGCCTTTTGCAGGAAAGAGTATAATTATGGCACCAACCTGCTAGCTGTGATCTCAATCTGCCTATCCAGCAGAATTCATGTATCAAGGAGGATCTCCACATTTCAAATCTGCTCTTTGAGAAAGGCCTACACCCTCCAGAATTAACACTGGAGCAAAGTAAATCATTTTTAGACAAAAGGTAATTCAGTCTTGTGAAGATTTACTTTCCATCTATCTTTCCCCCATCCAAATCTTGACAATATCAAAGCATGATGTACATCTGGTATCATTAATATATTGATATTACCCTATCATAATGAACGGATATATGGCTGTTCCCAACAGCTTCACGTAAAAGTTAAATAGAAGGTAACAGCAATACTTTATCTGATCTTTTAAAAAGCTTATCTCATTTGTTGACATTCTTGATTGAAATGTTTTCTTTGACCTTTCTTGCTTGAAAAAGATTTTATTGAGTTTGTATTTAGTCAGCATCTATTCTTCTTGGGGCTCAAAGCTTTCACCTTTGTATTTCCATTGCTATTGTGTTATCCTGTTCTCAAAGATCTTTTCTTCTTTCAAACTTTAGAGTTTTTTTTTCCTGCTTAGTTTTTCACAATATCTCTCTTATCTCCTTCCGTAAGTCTACAGGTTCTTTTTCACATAGGTTAAGTGTGAACCTATTATTTACGTTGATCTTATATTCCAACTATAGGTGCTCCAGGTAAAATGTTGCTGGTACACCAACTCTATTTAGTTCTCTTAAGTTTAACCCATATGTTTGACACCAATAATTCATGGTCTGTTTGACAATCTGTACCTAAAAATATCCTAGGTGAGTAAATTGCACTTCTCCAACTTCTATGTTGTCTATCAAGTGATGTTAAGCTGTAAAAGTTCACTTTTATGGTGCTTAAGGCAATGAACAAATTCTATTCACAGAACCCTGTTGCAATTGAACAGGCACTGTGACAATTGAACAGACTAACACTGATACTATTACCTAGTTTGGATGATGAAACATTTGCAAGAAAACAACCGAGTTCAGAGAGTACCACAGACCGCACATTTCAATGCTGAACTACAAATATCCTCCTTTTTTGGTAAAACTCTGTTGCCTTATCCTTTGCATTATTTCATTTACCCCAAATAAAATCTTCCAGTAATTCTAGACTTTTCTGTTTGTTTGTTTGTTTTACTTTTCCTTTCTCACAATGTATTAGTAGCACTACAGTCTTTCTAAGCCTTGGAGTTTTCAACTGGATTTTTCAATGTTTTTCAGCTTTACAACACGCCCTGCCATGCACTTGCATTACACTGGTTACCAAGTAGCCACTAATTGTAAAAGTTATGGTCACATCGTTCACTGAATTATAGCCAAAAGCATACTTTGCATCTCCTTTTTTAGTGTCATCCCTGCCTCAGTTCTTCACAAGTTGTCATGTGCTGAATTCCACCACTGGTAAAATAGTCAGCTTACTAGGTTTCATTTCTGCTTTCACAGTTTAGAGTTCTTATTTCATGCTTCTCACATCCAATGTTTCTTATATGTATGTGTCCTTAGAAAATAAGGAAGTCTTCTTTTATATTTGGCACATCAGGTACCAGAATTCCTTGAACATTGGCCTAGTCATGCCCTCACCTCCATTTCCACTCATAAAAGTTCAATGCTCTTTTCCAGCAAAATCCTGGCACTCATCATTTGGTAACAACAGCATACACCGGGAGGAGAGGCTTAGGGATAAATGTCAAATCAAAACAGGACCTGTCATAGCATCTGTCCAATTGCAATTGAAACTCTACCCCTTTGTTCATGTATAAGTGTTAAAAAGGAGGTGGTCTTCAATCACTGCTGCAGCTGCCATCATAGTGCAGATACTGCTCTCTGGCACTCAAAGCCTACCTAAATATTGCAGTCATTTCCATTCAGTTTTCTTGCCAACAGGACAGAATTGTTTTGCCACAGCATTCTTTTGATTTTGATTCTGGAGTTCCTTTGTTGATTTCCTTCCCAGTCCCAATTTTGGATTATTCTTAATTCATCCATCCCTTTTGAGTTAACCGGCAAGTATGACTCTACCGAAAGCTCACCTTCTTACAAATAGTGTCATGTGGGTTACTGAAGCTGTTAAATCCAATTTATATTTAGGTTTGTTTGGAAAATATTCAGTAATATGTGTCTTGTCATCTATCTAAGGGCCTTGGTGGTGCAGGCTGCTAAATGCCTAGCACTTAAGTTCCAGCTGCCTGCAATTATTGCAGGCTCGAATCCCACCAGGCTCAAGGTTGACTCAGCCTTCCATCCTCTCGGGGTAGGTAAATTGAGGACCCAAGATTGTTGGGGGCAATAAGCTGACTTTGTAAAAATGCTTAGTAATAAGCAGGCATATACAATGGAATGAAGGCGATTGCTGAGCGCATTGGGTTGTATCCCAAAAATTGTAAGCTGCCCTGAGTCTTCGGAGAAGGGCGGCATATAAATGTAATAAAATAAATAAATAAATAAATATCTTCTTGACCTAGAGTAAGTATATATGCTAGTCTTTTTTTAGGCCACCCATTCTTAATTCACATGATATGCATTTCATTCATTCATTCAATTTACAATTTATATTTTTATGCCAAAGGTTGACATCTGTTGGGATTTTCTAATTAGGCTTCCTGCATTGAGGAAGAGGCAATCGCTCAACAGTTTTTAAAACTCTAAAATTCTAGGAAATGTAAGTGTAAAAAGCCTGCACTTAGCAAATGTATGCAACAAAGCTCATGATTTAGAAAATATAGATTTAAAACATGATTGCTCGGGAGCTTACATTAAAAATTATTCACAGGAGAAATGGTGTTCAACAGCTCCATACATTAGGGAAAACTGAAAACTAACATGGATGTGGGTTTTTTTTTAAATGGATTTTTTAAAAATGTGAAAATGGATTAGAATTGCCTGTCTCACCGAGATAATCAATGACTGAATTAATATCTTTCCACAGATCCTTTATTTAATGCAAAAAGAGTTTCATTTAAGATCAAAGCAGAATATGTGAATTATCAAACATCCCAAAAACACCCTCTTTAGCCTAGGGGGGCAGTCCAATCTTGGCAATGTTAAGACTTGCAGACTTCACCTCCTAGAATTCATGGCTTACTGGGAATTCTGGGAACTGAAGTCCACAGGTCTTAAAGTTGCCAAGTTTGCACACCCCTGCTTTAGTCCTTTGAGCTGACAGACATAAATATGGTGCTGTGCAAAATTATTTAGGTAGACGTAAGTTTCAGTCTGTTCAAGAGTATTTACTCTCTTCAGTTTTGTAATGCAGGAGCAGACTATAAAGATGTTTGAAATTATTATTTCTTATCCCTAAAAATGTAATTATTGGTAAGTTTATATTTTTAAACTTGCACATGCAGCACGAAACTTGTTCTTGTGGCAAAATTTGACTTTCTTCAAAATATTGACATGTTAATGAGAACCAGATCCAGAGAATACAATGCAGAGCAATAAATCACTGGATGCATTTTATTGTTTAGCTCGGAGAAGGCAAAGGCAAGATTTGCCTGGAATCAAGTAAATAGGATTTAGCCAGTGAAAATTCACCTTGTCTCTATATTGTCCTAGGAGAGACAATCTCATTTACATTTATTAGAAGTAATGATGTAGTGTCCTGTAGATAATTAACACAATAAAATGCTGCTAATTTCACAGTGTCATTATAAAATTTGCCAGTTTAAATTAGAAAGTGATTAACCCTCCGAGTGAGGCAATGACATTTCCATTTCCCAGCCTGTGAATTAAATTTGCTTGGGGTCTTTTCATCCCTCCTCCTGAAAAAAAGTCAGTTTTATAGCCCTGTCAATGTCCTTTCATTTTATATGGTCTCCAACAATAAGGTGGTGGGAAGGAAGACAGAATCCCAGCTGCAGGATCAAAATCTGTGACTATTTCATATGTCAAATCAGATTCTTATTAAGTATGGACACCTTGGTTATCACAGGATAGAGGCATGCATTTAGAGGACAGAATAACGATTCAGGATAGCTCAGGTTCATGAGACAATGAACTTTTTCTTGACGCATTATCGGGCAGGAAGTTTTTCCTATTAATGTGGGTCTCCCAAGGTGAATATCCTTAAGGACAGCAAAATCTCTAACCTTCCAAGTTGGTCACTGCTTTTATCCATTTACTATATCCATCTCTCCCCTAGCCAATTTTAATTAACACCTTTAAAAATGGGAATAAACTCATTAAAAAGGTAGATGGATTGCATAGTAATTTAAAGACTCTAACTCAAGTAAAATCCTCTTCAAGAATGTTTAATGAGGGAATGATACCACAAAAGCTTAAGGTAATGATAGAATGGGACAAACTGTTAAACTAGCTATTAATTTAATACCACTAATGCATCGATTTACAATGCTGCTAAAACTCTTCTTAATCACTCTTCTCCAGTCTCCTGTTTTGCAATTACAGGGTTGTTGGTGCACAAATTTGGCATTCCCGGATAATTACGGCAATGAATGACTCCATGCATAGCCGGTATTTAGTCTGTGGTACATTGATCATAATGTTTAAACCAGCCCTGAGTCTCAACACACAGAGAAGGAAAGGTCACTCTCTAAACAGAAAATAAAGTAGATTATAATTGTGTCTGCATGATGCAATTGGCTAATGCCACCAGTCCCTTGATTAATTCCTGCATCACTGTGCACAGTAGTGACCGAATCAACCTGGGACTAGCAAATTTCCCAGCCATCACGAAAGAAGCTAGATGGATAGCATATTCTGTCCTTTTTTTCCCTCCCTTCTTGGACTCCAGAAAGAAAATGTAAAAGCCGCAGTGGCCATATAGTCAATACAGGTACAACCGCAACTGAACCTAAAATTTATGTTGCCAAGTGACACATTTGTTAAGCGAGTTTTGCTCCATTCTACAGTACGTCCTGTCGTTAGCACAGTTGTTACATGAATCATTGCAGTTGTAAAATTAGTAACACGGTTGTTAAGTGAATCTGGCTTCTCCCTTCACTTTGCTTGTCAGAAAATCTCAAAAGATGATCATGTGACCCCAGGACACTACAACCGTCATAAATATGAGCCAGTTGCCAGGCATCTGCATTTTGATCATATGACCATGGGGATGCTGCAGCAGTTATAAGTGTGAAAAATGGCCATAATTCGCTTTTTTCAATGACGTTGTATCTTTGAACGGTCACTAAATGAACTGTTGCAAATCGAGGACTACCTGTAGCCCTTTGGGAACCTATCCAGCCTTGCCTCATGTTGCTGCACAGGTGGTAAGAATGTTTGTTTTTGTTTTTAAAGGAGACAGATAGCAGATCTAGAGAAGCCCATTTTTATAGGATATCTCTAGATCAGGGGTGTTAAACACAAGGCCCGTGGGCTGGATCCAGCCTATGATGTAGTTGGATCAGGCTCACGGGGCCATCCTGGAAAATGTAAGGGGCCGACCTGCATCGCTTCGGCCCAGTGTACCCAATGAGAAGAGGAAACATCAGGTTAACATGGCTTCGGCCTGGTCTACCAAGTGCAAAGAGGAAACAGGCCAGCAGTTTGGGGAGTGGAATCAAGCTGGCCACGCCCACCCAGTCAGCCATGCCCAGTGAATGGTGTCAAACTGGCCATGCCCATCCAGTTGGTCGGCCATGCCAGCCTGGCCCCTCAAGGTCAACCACAGCCCTGATGCGGCCCTCAATGAAATTGAATTTGACACCCCTGCTCTATATCTTATGGTTTCAGAAGCTAAGCAAGAGATTTAAAGCTTCATTAACCTTCTCAGTCCAGGCTTAGGAGGCTCAGGGTGTTCTCATGCCACTTTGGCCACCCTCTTAGAGAAACAGGTCATGGTGCAAAAGCTATATCATTGTAATAGTGCATGTCATCCAGCAGGGTTCAAATTTACACACTTGTAAAAAAGAAAATAACAAAAGAAAATTCACAAATGTATTTATTTATCTTGCAGGAACTCCATGGGATGGGAAAGTAGACCCAAGGTCTATAGATACCTTGAGAGTTGGGAAGGAGAGTATGGGGTGCCTTGGGGAAGATAAAGGCCTTAGGATACCTAGACCAGGCAGGCACGGGCCTCCTCTAGGCCTTCCAGCACCTCCTCAGCCCCTGAGGCACTCCGTGCATCACCTGAGACACTCTGTGTGTCATCTGAGGCACTCTATGCATCACATTGGGGAGAGCAAGGATGGGAGTTGATAAAGCAATCACATGGGGGCCTCACTTAATGACTGTTACAATTTGCAGCCATAGTGGGCAGGCTCTATTACTGTTGTGAATCAAGGACTACCTGCATTGAACTATTGAACTATTACATCTCAGCTGTTCCTTTTGTTTTGTAGTTTTAGATGAACTTTATAATCACATCAAGAAAATCAGCATCACAAGTAGAGTCATTTATCTGG
The DNA here is from genome assembly GCA_009733165.1 of Naja naja. Taxonomy (NCBI): domain Eukaryota; kingdom Metazoa; phylum Chordata; class Lepidosauria; order Squamata; family Elapidae; genus Naja; species Naja naja. The sequence continues at coordinate 237,649,798 of CM019149.1, read as the reverse complement.
CTGGCAGAAACGCTTACTGATCAACCTGTGCTACTTTACAGGATTCATCTTTTAATATGTGATACTTGGAACAAAGTTTCTAAAATCCTTTTGGCTTTTGTATGATTTTTTTTAAAGGACAACTATTTCCCTTTTGAAATATGTTAATCTGAATCTGTAGCCTTTTTTTGATATAGTCAGTATTTTTACTTGCATCTCATTTTTTCAGCCTGTCATTCTGTATTTTTCCCTCTGTCTCCCTGTTGCATCTTTCAGTTATTTCGGTTAGTAGAAAAATATGTGATAGCTAAATTTCCCATTATGTGTGCTGCACTTTTCTTCTGCCTAACACCTACAGTACCAGTGGGATTTTCTTTTCCTTTAAATAAATAAACCCAGTGTAACATTTAGCTGTATACAAAATGCCTTTCCTATGTATACTTCTGTAAAGAGGCAAGTCCACTAAAAATAATGTTAAATGTTCTGCCTTGAAGTTTTCAATGTAATACATTTACAGAGTACCATTTTCCCAAGCTAACTCTATGTTAATGTCAAAGGGAGAAAAAACGGGCAGAGAATGATCTTATTAAGTTTTCTTCGGATTAAAAACATTGAGTGATATTAAAAGTCAAAGAAATACCATTCCGTAAGACTTGCCTGCTCTTAACGGATAATTGGTTATGCATAGTTAACATTAATACTCTACCTATTTTTTCACTGCTAAACAAATGGAATTTTTCAGACATTTTCATACTTTGCAATAGAAACTTCTGTTTTTTCCACCTTATTCTCACAATGGTTAATAATTTATTTTAAATTACTCTTGGTTGGAAGTGATAAAACATGCTTGTTTGTTTATTAAACACCTATGCTGCCAAATCCACACAGACCCATGTCAGTCTATAATCAAATGCAACAACATACAGAAAAGATCCATGACAAACCAAACATATGCATAACACACACACTAAACATTAAAGTAAACATTGCCAGAATACTTCCAACATTAAACATCAAAATATCTACAGTAGGGTAGAAAACATCCAATCACTCAGAGAAATAACCATGGTTATTAAAAACCACCACAAAAATCCATACAGCACCTCTATACATCAAGACCATCCACCATCAAAAGCCCCCCCAGAACAATTCTGTTTTCTCTGTTCTCTGAAAATTTTGTACTGCAAGGGACAACTCAGCACATAGGAAAAAGTCTACTTTACAGAATTAGTGCCATTATGGAGAAGTGTCACCTCCTCATCTCAGTCCTTTTGAGTTTGTGAAAATGCTGGAGAAGCTAAAGCCATTCTCTGCTTGATTGTGTTAGAAAGATTGTGGCTGAAGACGGTGGTTGTGGAGATACCTTGCTGCCAAGCCATTTAGGGCTTTTCAGGTCAAAACCAGCAGTTTCAATTGTATTTAGAAGCCTATCAGCAGACCATGGAAACCCTTAATTACAGATATAATGCCCTGCTGATTATTAATATTTGCCAACATTCTGCACTAACTGAAGTTACAGATGATTTTCAAAGGTGCACCCTTATAATACACATTGTAATAGTTCAGGTATGTCATAATAAGGGTATGAGTCACTGTAGCAAAGTCCTCATGCCACAGAAGAGCCAAAATTGCCACACCTGACACAAGATCCCTTGAGCACAGCTTCTATCTCCCCTTTAACAGGAGCCATGAATGCTAGAGAACTTCCATCTCATGAATTTGTTTTATTAAGGACAATTCCTCTCCCTCAAATGATGTTATTAGGATTAATCAAGTTCCTCAATGGACAGTTATTAAGTCTGTCTTCCAACATTTTTAATAGCATTCAGATCCTAATAACTTCCTGACATTGGGAGAAGACTTCCATGGTATTATCAGTATGGTATTCCATGGTATTCATCACCAGAGTGGTGAAGATATAAAAGATATATCATCAGTATATTGATGATATTGTACCTGGCCAATGACTTCGCCTAGTGAGTTCAAATATATGTTACATAACAGAGGAAAGAAAATCAGTGTCTGTGTTTTGAACTTCCAGTAGGATATCTCTCTAAAATAATATTATTTTTCTTAGATCTTGGCTATGAAAGAAAAAAATGAAAATGAAAAAAGGTCCCGATCACAGTAAGATTGTCAATGGTATAAAGAATAGCAGAAATAGACCTCTTCCATAAACAAATAAAACAATAAACAAAAAATTCAAATGTAAGCTCAAGCCATGCTAAAAGCAGAAGAAAAGTCCAACATGTGTACAGCACGTGTCAAAATCAAGACATGTAGGAAGTGGCCAATACTAAATACAGTTAGTACAATTAGTAATGCATGGATACCTTCTATGACAGTGTTATGTGATATTTGAATGGGACATGGGATAATAGTGAGGTGCAGCATCTAAGTTGTCTTTAAGGCAGATCCACCACAAATGTAATATTGAAATCTACCCCCAAAGCATGGTTTAGAGCCTCAGTGACACAGTGGTTAGAGTGCAGTACTGCAGGCTACTTCTGCTGACTGCTGGCTGCCTGCAATTTGGCAGTTCAAATCCCACCAAGCTCAAGGTTGACTCAGCCTTCCATCCTTCCAAGGTGGGTAAAATGAGGACCCAAAATTTGGGAGGGGCAATATGCCGACTCTGTAAACAGCTTAGAGAGTGCTATAAAGTACTATGAAGCTGTATATAAGTCTAAATACTATTGCTATTATATGAACTATGCCGCATCTGCTAGAAGAGGTCATGTATTAATGCAAGTCTCCATTCAAGGTCATTTAAAAGAATAGAGCAGCATATACCAGTAGTCCTTGACTTATGACCACAATTGAGCCCAAAATTTCTCTTGCTGAGACAAGTGTTAAGTGAGCTTTGCCTCATCTTACGAGCTTTCTTGCCAAATGAATCACTGCAGTTGTTGAGTTAGTAACATGATTGTTAAGTGAATTCTGGTTTCCCCATTGATTTTGCCTGTCAGAAGGTCACAAAAGCTAATAAAATGATCCTGGGATACTGCAACCGTCATAAATATGAATCAGTTGCCAAGTAAATTTTGATACATGACCATGAGGATGCTGCAATACTCATAAGTGTCATCAGTCACTTTTTTCCAGTGCCAATGTAACTTTGAACAGTGACTAAATGAACTGTTATATGTCAAAGACTACCTGTATTTTAAAACAACATAAAGAATAACATTCAGAATATTACAAATCTTCATATGTTTCAATGCTGTCAAAATAATGTAAGATTAGTCACACTTTTTAAATGCTATTTACATATATTTCAGACAGATTTCATGTAGCTCCTTTGATTACGGTGTTTTGGCTTCAGTGCTAAAATGAATGCAGCAGAGTTTTAATTTAATTTAATTTAATATTGGGATTTCTATGCTGCCCTATCTCCCAAAGGACTCAGGGTGGCTCACAACAATAAAAAACAGAAATACAAAATTTAAAAAAAACTATTAAATATGAGAACCCCAATTACAAGCATTAAAACATTAAAACCAACAAACAAAATTTAAAAACAGTTTTAAAAAAACCCTTCAGTCCAGGTTGACAGATTGAAAAAGCCATATTTTATCAGGTTTGCTGGGAGTGATCAGAAGAATAATCCCTTCTCTGCGAACCCCTCACATTCTAGATAAATTCCAAACTATAGCTTAGATTTGTGCTTCAAATGGAGCAGAAACATATTGAAGCATCACAGTTATCATGAGATAATTGAGAATTGGAAACTCCTCAAGACTGCTCCTATTACTGCCATTCCCCATAGTAATTGCAAGAGGAAACATTGTATTTAAATCTGGCAACCTTGAAATGAATGTAAAGTGCCTTTTTTTTCCCTTCATAAAATTTTATAACACTTGACCAAATTGTTTCATGCTACTGGGGAAAAAAAAGCAAGTTTGTAAATCTAGCTTGCCAGCTTGCAAATCAGAAATTAGGACTCAATGTAGCATATGCAGATGGTTCCAAGGCCGAGGGGAAATACAGCTCAGTGTCTCGGCTAGAATGTGGCTTATTTCTCTAATCAATTTTCAGTGTTTCTAACATATGTTTCCTTTGGGAGGAGAATGGGTTGAGTGTGGCAGGAAGGTAGCAAAGGAGGTTGAGGAGCAAAAGAAAAACTGAACCGCTTAACTGTTCGGTTATGTACCAATAGAAGAGAATATTCGTAGCTCAGGGTTGAAATGAGCTTGGCACTCTCTAAGCTTGGTGGTTTTCTTGCAGACATTTCATCTGAAAATTACCAAATAATGTGTATAATAACAAAAGCTACTTCTGAAGGATTAGATCAAACAGAGCAAGGAATGGTTAACATTTAAAGAAGGAGAGGTCCTTGTGCTCTCTGAGCTTGCTCATTTTCATGCAGACATCTCATTACCCAAACTAGGTAAAATCATTGGTGCTAGTAAGGAACCGGGTACATAGGAAAACCATTTGTTACTAGCATTGATGAGGTTAGCTAGTTTAACTAATGAAATGTCTACAAGAAAACAACCAAGCTCAGAGAGCACCAATACCCCTCCTTTCAGCCCTGAGGTACAAATATTTTCCTTTATCAAAGAAATATAAATATAAATATATTTTATAACTATATACACAGCAAACTAGATAATCAGGCAAACAGGAGCATCATCAGGCAAATCAACAGAGCAGGAACATCATGAGGTAAATTACAGAGCACACAGGGGGAAAAAAGTGGGGAAAGTGGGAAACCCCCCCCACACCCATAGCAACCAATCACAGCACAGATTGTCTCACACAGTAGCCAATAATCTACAATCGATCAACCATAACTGTGTGTTCTGGCTCACTGCACAACCCCACTGCTCCTGCTACTAAATTTAAATATCTGAACAGAATGGAATTAAAAATAAAAGTTATTAAATTATCTGCAATGAAACTGAAATGGGAAGGAGTATTTTAGAGATGTGAATGAGAATCAGAATGATATGTCCTCACATGGAATTGAAATGAGTTTCATGTTGAAATGTTGGTAAATTATACTTTTTAACAAGATATTTACAAACTGTAAGGCTGAAAATACAGAAGAATGTCTGTAACCTGATGAATTGGAAATTACAGTTGGTCCAGAATGGGATAGCCTAACTGCTGATATTAGTGGACTATTTCAGGAACATAACATCTCTGCTGTGGACATTTCACTAGTATAACAATAGGTTTATGGGTTTACTTCAAAGTGTTATTTTTACCCTAGTGGACTTGGCTCTCACTTAGCTTCAGGACTGACTCTTCTGAAAGGATTCAGGGCATTCTGTGAGGGTCTTCCCAAAAGGAGATTATTTTAGAATCCCAAACCTATGCAAAGTTAAGGCAGTAGGGACTAACCCTTAGCAATTCTTCTCAATAGCGGTGCAAATGGTATGCAATAAATTTCACTCTGACAGCGATATCTCAATGGAATTGAAATAAATGCTGTAAAAGTTAGAATTAAAAAAATAAAAACAAGTAATAAATGCATTGTGAATGAAGTAAAATAGTAATGCTGTAAACATAGATGGTAATTCAAGAAATGATATTATAAGCTGTTTAACCTGTTTAACAGGAATGTAAAACAAATTCTTTGTGTGATGAATAAAAAAAAACTTGTATTGTTCCTCCATACAAAGGAAATATAGCAAGCATGTATGTAAAAAACAAACATCACAAAAGGCTTAGTGTGTATTATTTTCTTGGCAAGGTATTTGGCAGAGTTCTGATTGAAATGGTACGAGAGGTGACAATGAACACTATTTGTTGAATTGAATTGAACAGCTGCAATGTGACTGTTTTCCAGGCAGTTAGCTCAGGTCATATTTGTTTGTTCTTCATCAAGACATTCAGATAGGCATGAATGTGAGAAAAAAGTGTTTATTATACTTTTGTTGATTTAAGGAAAGCATACACTAAAGTGAATAGGCTTAAATTGTGCTTTGAATGAATATGAAGTTGAAACTTGCTTGCTGAATGTGATAAGAATGGCACACAATGGAAGTAAAGCATGTATGCAAATATGGGGAATATGCAGCAAATAATTGAAGAGCAGTAAGACAAAGATGTGCAATGTCTGCTTATTTGTTTAATGTATTTATGGGTAAATGAAAGCGGGTGATAACATTAGAGAGGTGTTGGCTGGGGACATGAATATATGTGTATGCAAATCATGCTATGTTGTTTGCTTAGAACCTGAAGGATTTGCTTCAAATGGGAGATAGGCTATAACATGCAGTGAGGAGTGTGAATCTGAAAATTAATATCAAACAGTGTAGTAATTTGACAAGTAAAAAGACTTAGTGAACAATTGCAAAGTATGCATAAATGGCAAAAATTAGAAAAAGTGAATGAATATCTATACCATGGTAGATTGTTTAATTAAAATGAGGAACAAATGAAGGCATTTTAATAAATCAACGCTGGTAAAAAGGCAATGGAAGGCAGGTGATTCGTTATGAAGTATCAAAAAGTGAAAATGGTTGTGTAAAAGAGGTTGCTTCTGCCGACTTTGGTATACAGAAATGAATTTGGATACATAATGAACTGGAACTGAGAAATGTGAGAAGTGAGTTTGATACAAGAAGAAGAGATAGGGTCATGAATGTATAGGTGCTGAATGAATAACCATTGAGTACCAAAGAAATTGATTGGTGTGAAAGGAACATATTAAGGTGGTTTATTCATCTACAGGCAATGAATGAATGAGGATCGGATTGTAAGACAAATACATGAAATGGATGAGCAGGAAGAGGAGACTGAGAAGGTTGTAGTTGGATGGAGCCAATGAGATCCTAAAAAAGGAAAAAGTAAGAATTTTGAAGAATAAGGTAATACATGAATTGATAGAAGCAAGAATCATTTGCAAGGTTTAGAAAATGTGAACAGATATAGTGAACAATGTTGACATAGTTCTAGCTATGTTTCTTTTGTCTTTCTTATTCCGTGCCAACAAATAAATAAATAAATCTAAAAAGAATAGCATGATAGATATTTACACATGTATGTTTTAAAAGACAATGTCAAAGTAGCAAACTCATTGAATTTAATGAGTTTATCCCTAAGGAAGCCTGCATAAGACTGTGTTATTTAGACATTCAAAATCCATACCAAAATGAAAGCAGATCTTATTAATCTTTTCAGGTCTTTTATTTTGAATGGTGATATTAATGCTTTACAGAATTATTGATTAATGTCATTTAGAGCCAAATCATGATTGTTAAATGTTTTCATAAAGCACACACATTGTTTTTAGTAAGATCTATTAGAGCAGACAAGATAAAGGGAATTTTTAAAAACGCAGCAGTACATCATAAAATACAAACAAATCTTTTTTTTCAGAAATTCAGGAGAAAACACTATATAAGGTAGTATTGATGGTTAATTAAAACCAACACATCCACTGGGAGACAAAAATCCATCCAGAACAATAAACATAAATAACACTTCTTGACTTTTTCTGCCACCAAATCAAATAACTTGTTAATTACAAAAGGATGAACAACTGCTGAGATAGTTTTAAACATAGACTATCAATAGAATGTGATAACATCCAATACAATCAAGAAATGTTTTAGATGAGCCCAGGTTCACACACAAGGATAGTGTGCAAGATTATAAGACAAGACTTACTTACTTACTTATCTTCCTCCCTCTGAAGTAAATTGAAAACCAATAAAAATTTAGTGAGGAATTAATCTTATAATCAAAAGTACCAGCATTTTCTGATCCCTTTCGTATCAAGGTTTTCAGTTCAGGTTGTGGTATCATTTCTAAAATAAGAGTGATAGTTCCATCACATATGGAAGGTTGTTTTGGAAGCCTCTTCCATTTGGCCAGTTTAGTGGACCAATTGTCTTCATGAAAAGATATTTGGGATACAAAGGTTTAGATTATAACATAGGAAGAACCATTAATTTTTGCTGGTTTTTAAATTAATGGATGCCAGGTGCTATGAGAGTGGGCAATAGAGTTTGACCTGAGAACAAACATTAAAATAGTAACAAGCAGAGTGACATAGGGTCAGAGGCCATAGCATGACTATTACATGGAGATGAAACTAGCTGCGATTGGCTTCCCTTCCTTTAAGTTATAACCTAACCAAGGAAATCTAGGAATCAATAAAGATGGCCCAGTCATCATAAAAGTCCACCCTTTTTTTGCATTTTTTTTTAATTTTAATTATGAGAATACAACACAATACATCCAACTTATCCTTGTTATACATATATGCATTTTACTTCATCATTTATAATCCCCTTATTTAAAATATTAATTACTAATTAATCTAATCATAACTACTAATATTTCAACATTGTCTTCTACTATATAACCATTTATAAAATGTATTCCATGTTTTATAATATTTAGACTCTCCTTTGTCTTTTATTTCTAAAGTTAACCTATGGAACTTTGTTCATTGTTGGCCTGGCTGAAATTTCTATCCCATAGACTGAAAAATAGTCCAACAGTCTGACAGTTTTGACTGATTGTTGCTGCATTTGGGTGACAGGGACAGCATGTGAATAGTGCTAATCTACTCTTGTTGTCCAAACAAGCCTTTTTGAGTTAGGGTAAATTCTGGCAAATCAATGGACCATCCTAGACTTTTTGTCACAGAAAATGTCATTGTTCATGTTGAAGGGTCCCAGCCAGAAAGGCTCAATTTCTAATGTCCACTATGACAGCTATGGACCTATTTTAATAGCCCCCCCCTCTCTCTCTTTGTGTTGTGTTCTCTTTGGCTGGTGTTAGCAGTCTGAAAGTGGAGGAGATTTCTGTACTTTTGTTGCCGTGGATAAACTCTCAAACTAGTTTTAACTGGCAGCTTCCACCCTTTGCAAGGTGGAAGACTATTTAAAATTGTCTCAAAGGATCCTAATGGTTTTCTGAATGCTCTTGGGAAATTACTGCCTACTCTGTCACAACCATTACCACTACCATGCTGGCTCAGAAATTCTGGGAGTTGAAATCCACAAATTGTAAAGTTGCAATAGTTGCCTATCCCTGGTTAACCCAGTCCTGGCTGATTAGTGAAAAATGAAAATGGCTCAGTACTCAGGTAATTGTGCTATTGTTCTTAAACACTTTATTCTCCCTGAGAGAGCTGAGGTAAACCAAGGTTCTTGGTTTATCGGGTAACTAAGGGCTGTCAAGCAATGAGGTAGAAGATTGAAGCATAAATAGAATAGAATAGAATTTTTTATTGGCCAAGTGTGATTGGACACACAAGGAATTTGTCTTTGGTGAATATGCTCTCAATGTATATAAAAAGAAAAGACACATTTATCAAGAATCGTAAGGTACAACACTTAATGATAGTCATAGGGTACAAATAAGCAATCAAATCATACTAGGAAACAATCAATACAAATTGTAAGGATACAAGCAACAAAGTTACAGTCATACAGTCATTTGTGGGAGGAGATGAGAAGATTAATAGTAATAGTAATGCACACTTAGTAAATAGTTTGACAGTGTTGAGGGAATTATTTGTTTAGCAGAGTGATGGCGTTCGGGGGGAAAACTGTTCTTCTGGCTAGTTGTTTTGGTCTCTCTAATGTCATTTTGAGGGTAGAGGTTAAAACAATTTATGTCCAGGATGTGAGGGGTCTGTAAATGGAGGAACCTCCATGATGAACCAAACCAAACATGGAGGGAGGTCTCTCTTGCATGCCCATTTAAATTTATACTTTGCCAGTGAGTGCCACAAAAAAAGCTTATTTTTCTCCCATTATATACAGTGATATAATATCTGATATAATATCAGAACACATCAATGATGTCTTCCTATATTGCTGCATCACTCTTGAGACGTTGAGTGAAGGTAGCTGGAATCATCAGAGGTTTGCTGTGAACAATTTTCATCATTCTCTGCATTCTTTTTAAATTTTAGACTTATGCCACCCTCTCTTCCTAAGGACTCAGGGCAGCTAACAATATAAAACCCATTACAAATTTACAATAAAAAGAAATTAAACCAAATACAAGCCTAACAATTAAAATTCAATTAAAATTTTAAAACCCTCTAAAACAACCCCCCCTTCCCTTGGTTAGTCCAGACTGGCCTGCTGAAAGAGCCAAGTCTTAAGGTCATGGCGGAAGGAGCGGAGATCGGGGGCCAAACGAAGGCTCAAGGGGAGTTGGTTCCACAGGGTGAGTGCTCCCACAGAGAAGGCCCTACCCCTGGGCACTGCCAACTGACAATGTCTGGCCAATGGTATCCCAAGGAAGCCCTGTCTGTGGGAGTGTACCGGGTGATCGGAGCGTGATGCCAGCAGGAGACACTCCCGCAAGTACCCCGGAACCAAGCCATGTAGGACTTTATAAGTTGTTACCAACACCTTGAATCTCACCCATTCTGATTTAGATATCAGTGTTGGAGCAACTGCTTATTATTATTATTATTTATTAGACTTGTATGCCGCCCTCTCTCCCTAAGGACTCAGGGTGGCTCACAGAATAAAAATACAGTACAATAAATTAATTAAAAAAGGATTAAACAATACAAGCCTAATTAAGAACAAGAACAGTTAAAACTATTTAAAAAATTTAAAGTCAGACACCCCTTCTTGGCTCAGTCCAGGCCGGCCTGCTGAAATAACCAAGTCAAATTCATATGAATTTTTTTTCATTTTTTTCATCTTGTGAATCTTGAAGGTGCAGATAGGGGATGCGTCAAAATGAGGGCTACCATTTGGTTGTTCAATCTTTGCTGTTTCTGATCAATTAAATTGCCTAGTTTGTGAGCGGTCCCATGGTTAATGGAGATAAGATCAATGCTCCCTGAGTGCTGGATGTTTTCCTGTCTGCTTAAAGGAGGTAGTTATAAGACCTTTATTGAAAAAAATATTTTCCTTGACTGGAAAGATATTTTAAATTGTAGGGAAGTTTTAAATATTTCATTCTGGGATCAGTAGATGGAGAATGTTGTTGGTGTAACTGTCCAGTTAGATCTGGATGAACCTGATATTCTGGATAAATTTTAATCAGGATTTCACATGGAATGTGACATTGAGACTGCTTTGGTCAAATTGGTAGAACATCTATGTTGGCCACCAAATGACCCTGTAGTTTTCTTGGATTTTTCACACTTTTTCTATAAACAATCATACAGTAGTAGTGGGTCACCTGGATGAGATAGGCTCTGGCTGGGAGCACTGTTGCACAGTGGTTCTTAGGAAGACTATGGCTAGAAGCTGGAAATTGGGACATCATTGTTCAACATCTAGATAACTGGTGTCATTAATCTATGGTATTCTATAAGGTTACTTTTTTTCTAGGCTATTTACATGAAATGTTGGAGAAGGTCATTTAGAATTTTGGAATAGAAACAATCTGCAGCAAGGGATTGAATGAGGAAGAACAAACTTGAAATTAAAGCCTGACAAGTTAGAACCACTGTTGGTGAGGGTAAAGCAGCACTCTGAAACTGAGATAGATACATCAGTATTTATTTTAGTATACTGGTTAATGCTACATCCATTCATCTATCCTATCTATTTATCCATCCATCAATCTATCCATCCATTCATTCATTCATCTGCTCTGTCCATGCATCTTTCTAATCAATAAATCTATCTGTATAGCCATCATCTATTTTTCTTTCTTTCTTTCTTTCTTTCTTTCTTTCTTTCTTTCTTTCTTTCTTTCTTTCCTTCCTTCCTTCCTTCCTTCCTTCCCTTCTTTCGTCCCTATGCATCCATCTGTCTAGCTGTCCATTTGTCCCTCTGTCTATCTATCTATCTATCTATCTATCTATCTATCTATCTATCTATCTATCTCTAATCTATCCAGCTATCCAGCTATGTATCATCTGCTCCATTGACCAGACTAACAACCTATTTCAATCCTTCAGCTGAATGCATGGAGTTTAGAGCAGAACCAGCTGAGGGTATTCAGTCAATGCACAGAAAAATCTGAAGAGGGTTAGTTTATGGCAGCTTCACATTCATTGGTTTTATAGGCTCCTCACCCAGGTATGACTGATATTCTGAAATAAAGTATAACATGTTTTTAAAAAGAAACAAATAAAATGGAACTCATTTTGAAGTGTGGATTGCTAGAATCAATAGGCTGTATTTTATTACTTTTTAAAGATGTTTATTTTGGATCTATCAATTCCTGAAACTCAAATAATTCAAAAATTCAATTTGATCATAAAACAATTTGTTCAGTTCAGCTTATATACTAGAAAAGCTTTATGAAATTATATGGGCTTCACTTGGAGGTAAAATAAGAAAAGATATAATGACTTCTAAAGGCTTCATTTTTCAAACATCTGTTTTTCTATAGATTTGTTGATTCTTTGTAATTAGCAACATCAATGCATGTACAACAAATACAGGAGGAAAAAGTCAAATAAGTAAACACCTGAGTATTGTGCTTTGCTTTGCTTTTGTTTTGGTGTAAAAGTCTTCAAGCCTTGAGGCTGGCTGGGTGATGAAGCCCAGGTGAGGTTACAGGGAGCAGAGAAAGCCAAGGAAAAGATCCAAATTGACTTTTCATTTAAACTGATCAGATACATCAATATTTTTTATCAAGGGTTTATCTGGGCTTGCCAAATAAACTTTTAAACCTCAAGAGAGGTGTTAGTTGTTAGTGGTGCAGTGTGGAAGAACATAATTTTGATGTCAGCTATTACAAATGTTTTCCTCATTCATATCTCTTGGCTATCTCCTACAATATGTGATCACCCACAATAATAATTCCTGGTAGTCACTTGAACTGGAAAATTTGTCTCGATTTTTTTATGCTTTTGGGAAAGCAGTTGTGGTGAGTGTTCACATAACTTTTATGTCCTAAAAGATGAGGTGGTTTATTTATTTGATTAGATTTGTCAATCGCTTATAAGATAATAGCTGTAAGTACAAACATGAGTAAGAATACAGGAAATAGGTACGAATAAATGAGGACAATAGGACAGGGACAGTAGGCACAATTGTGCACTTATGCACACCCCTTACAGACCTCTTAGGAATGGGGTGAGGTCAACAGTGGATAGTTTAAGGTTAAAGGAGTGGGGATGTAACAACAGAGTCAGGTAGTGTATTCCAGGCATTGACCACTCTGTTGCTGAAGTTGTACTTTCTGCAATCAAGTTTGCAGCAGTTTACATTAAGTTTGTATCTGTTGTGTGATCTTGTATGGTTGTGGTTGAAGCTGAAGTAATCCTTGACTGGTAGGACTTTGTAGCAGATAATTTTGTGTACTACACTTAAGTCCAACCATAGGCAGCGTAGTTCTAGGTTGTCCAAATTTCAAATTTCAAATCTAGCAGCAGGGAGAGAAGGACAGAAGAAAGGAGGGAATTGGCAAATTTGAAATTAAGAAATATTTGTCTGACAAGTTGTAAAGTCTTCTTGGGAGAACTTTCTGTCCTGGTCCAGAGCTTGATCAAAAGGAATAAAAAACAAACATGTGATGGCTTCATAAATCTTCTGTCCACTGAAGAGAAGAGGAACAATATAGTCTTAAGGACAGCAATTTGGGCTTGGTCAGGGAATCCAGTATTAATTCCTTCACTGGCTATAGATGTAGTGTAATTTTCAGCAGGCTTATACTTTGTCCTGTAAAAATATCAGCGGCTGCTTCACATAGTTATGAAACATTGCAAAGCAATTTTACATATGGCATTTTCTGGAGCAATATTAAATGGTTAGAAAAATGAGCACTAACCAGTTTGATGCAAAGTCTGGAGCATGGTTATTGGTTCAGACTACGATGACATCACTTGTCTCATACTGTCAGTTTCCATTGGAATCTCCCCAATAAACTTCTTTACTCACATTTCATTGTGTGATAAGTTTAGTTTATTGTAGGGTGGTCATCAACAATCAGCAACAAACAGTCAACCCCAGGCAAAGCCAGTGCTGAGAGCTTGTGTCTCTCAGCACTTTTTATTGGCATTATCCTCAATAGCTAACATCTGCCCTTGTTAACACCTAATTAGCTAACCCCCATCCCTAGTGCTCTCGAGCGTTCCCAAGCATTCCTATCCCACCGTCTTTTCCACTACGCTAATCCCAGTGCTTACCCCACCCCAACAATCCCAGCAAAGATCACTACAAAGATCGCTGCCCAAGCCTCCAGTTCAGTAACGTCCTCCCAAGCCAAAACGCCCCCCTCCCCATGTGCACTGCCCAGAAAACACATCTGCCGCCCAACAGCTGCCCAAGCCTCCAGGTTAGTAACATCCTCCCAAGCCAAAACACCTCCGTTTCCTCCACGTGCCACCCGGAAAACGCATCCGCCGCCCAACAGCTGTGTTCCTGGAACCACCAGAGCAACGCGCCAAGATCTGTGCAACGCTTCTATCGGCTTGGCTTCTATCGGGTTGGCAGTTCATGGTAAGGCAATGCTGGGTCATTGGGAGCAGTGGGACCACCCAGGGCATTGTGTCAGGTGGCTTGGACTGCATGGGTGCTGCCTGACATGCAGCCCCCTCTACCATGTGTGCTTCTGAAATGGAAAACAGATAGTTTTTTTTAAATTACATTTATATATGTAATTAAGGATACAGTTATCCTTATGTACATGCTATCTCCCACCTGCCTGCTTTCATGGGGTAGTTCCTGTGGAATCGTCATCACAATCGAGGAGTGGATACATCAGTACATCGTACCCAGCACGCCTCTGATAGTAGATACCCCTTCCAGCTAATCAGATATTGTAATACACCCCGTCGTCAACATGAGTCAAGTATGTTGTCAATTTTGTAGTGGTCATCGCGGACCGGTCCAGGGACAGTTAACCTAGGTTCTTGTCTGGTTATGTCAGCTGGTTTCAATAAATTGATATGAAATACTGGATGGATTCGCTTAAACCGAGGTGGTAGCTGCAGACCTTCTGTCACTGGATTTATAATCCGTACTATACGAAATGGCCCAATGTATTTTGGTCCTAATTTTTTCTTGTTCAGACCTAGGTGTATGTACTTTGTTGATAAGTATGCCCAATCCCCTACCTTATATGGTTTCTGATCGGATCGCTTCTTACCACTTTGGGTTTTATATGCTGCCTGCACTTTCTTTAATGCTATTTGTACTGCCCTCCACTGGGTTTTTATGTTGGCCGTCCAAGTAGTCACATGGGATGTTTCTTGGGTTTGTATAGCATCAGGCCATTCCAGTATAGGTACAAAGTCAGTACCATGGACTATGTGAAAGGGAGAGTACCCCGTGCTACTATGCACCGCATTGTTGTAGGCCACTTCGGCATATGGTAACAATGATGTCCAATTACTTTGTTGGTAGTTGACATAACATCTGAGATATTGTTCGATGGCCACATTGGCTTGGTCAGCTGCTCCATTGGTAGCTGGATGATAGGCTGTACTTAATCCTTGTGTTGATCCAATGGCCTGCATAAATTCTCACCAGAATTTTGATGTGAACTGTGTTCCTCTATCAGATATAATTCTTTTGGGCACTCCATGTAACCAATAGATATGTTGGATAAATAATTGTGCTAATTTCCTGGCTGATGGTATTCCTTTACAGGGCATAAAATGTGCCTGTTTCGAGAATAAATCAATCATAGTCCATATGACTGTGTATCCCTTATTATCAGGCAGATTGACTATGAAATCCATCCCAATATCTTGCCAAGATTTTGTTGGTTCAGAGACAGGTTGCAATAAACCTGTGGGTTTTCCTATTTTTTGTTTTATTCACTATACATACTGGGCAGGATTTCACATAATGTTCTATATCTGACTGCATGCCAGGCCACCAAAATTGTCATTTTGCCAGATGTAATGTTTTTAAGAATCCATAATGTCCTGCCTGCTTAACATCATGGCATTGTTTCAATACCATTGATCGCAACACTTTCGGTATGTAGATTTTCATGCCATGCCAAGCAATATCATTTCTCATTTCTACCTGGTTTTTATTATTTGTCAACCACTCATCTTCTGTTAACAAAACAGGCAAATCTGGTCCTAGAATAGTGGTTTTTAAGATTCAAGTCAATCTATAGATGGCATAAGTGGTTGCAGTGTCTCTTCACGCTGACTTCAATATTGAGGCAGTCAGGATAAAGCATCCGCCATGAAATTTCGTCCTGCTGGAACGTGTTTTAGCGTGAACTTGAATCTCCTAAAAAACAGTGCCCAACGAACCTGTTTTGGTGATAACCGACACGGATTTTGGAGGGCTTCTAGATTTTTATGGTAGGTCCACAACTCAAAAGGGTTTGGACTGCCTTCCAATAAATGTCTCCAGGTTACTAATGCCCAATGAACTGCAAAATCCTCCTTCTCCCAAATCACCCAATTTCATTCAGATGAGCTGAATTTCCAGGAAGTGTAGGCACATGGTTGTAAGATACCATCCATGTTCTTTTGCAGCAATACAGCCCCAACTGCCACATCACCAGCATCTGCTTGGATAATGAATGGTGAATGGATATCTGGATGTTTTAATATGGGCTCTTTTGCAAACAAGGTTTTTAAGTTATTAAATGCTGTTTGGCACGCATCTGATCATGGTAAGGTCATTTTTGAATGCAGATTCTTAATGCCAACAGATTTGGTTTTGAGCAAATCTGTTAATGGTAACACAGTATTAGCGAATTGCAGAATAAACTGCCGATAGAAATTGGCAAACCCTAAGAAACTTTGCAACTGTTTCCTAGTGGTGGGGGGTTGCCAATTCAATACAGTTTCTACCTTTTGTGGGTCCATCTCAATACCCCATTCAGAAATACGATAGCCCAGATAATCCAAGTTTTGAGTATGAAACTTGCATTTTGAGAGCTTTACATAAAGTTGAGCGTCTAATAACTTTTTGAGTACTTTCCATACTAATTCAATATGTTCCTGCTTAGTTTTTGAATAAATCAAAAAGTCATCTAAATAAATTAATACACCCTTATATAAGTGTTCATGTAACACCTCATTTATCAGCTGCATAAAGACAGTTGGAGCCCCTTGCAGTCCAAATGGCATTACATTGTAATAATAACTTCCAAGGGGACAATTAAATGTCATTTTCCATTTGTCTCCCTTTCAAATTTGTACCCTATAATACATTTCTCATAAATCTAATTTGGTAAATATACGTCCTTGTGCTAAGGTAGTAAACAGGTCTTTTATCAATGGTAATGGATATAAAGGTTCCACACAGATGGCATTCAGTCCTCGGTAGTCTACACATAGATGTAAACCACCATCCTTTTTCTCACGAAATAACACCGGTGCTGCCATATGGGACCTTTCCGGGGAAATAAAGCCTCTCTTCAAATTTTCTTGATATACTTTCTCATTTCTTCCAATTCTTTTTCGGTCATGGAATACATTCGTGGCTTGGGTAATGGAACTCCTGGAATCAATTCAATAGCACAATCCACAGTACGATGTGGTGGCAAACAATCAGTTCCATCTTCCTTGAATACATCAGCCAAATCTTCATAGTCACTTGGATAAGACCGTACTGGCAGTAGCTGTGTTTCTTGCTTTGGTAAATGCTGAGATACGTGTTGTACTATATTCTGGCTTGGTGGATGCGGGCCAACACCTAATATCACTTTGCAACACCCTGCTTCCCATTTTATAGTTGGTTCCCATTTATCAAGCCAGGCTAATCCTAGGATAACCGCCTCATTCATATGTGGAACCACCACGAAAGAAATCCACTCCCAGTGTTCACCCATCACCATTTTAACATACTCAGTTCTGTGGGTTGTTGGGGCCCCACCCAATATGGATCCATCCACCTGTTCAAATTTGATAGGAACCCCTAGTTGTAAAACCATTAAATTTAATTTATCCACTACACTTTCAGAAATCAAACACCTTGTGCACCCCGAATCAATCAGTGCTCCCACCTTGATTCCTTGTTCAGTTCGTTTATTCCATACAGAAATGGGTAAATAAAAGGATGAATGGGTTTACTCACCATTGGATCATCAGGTATCTCCCCTTCTGATTCACTATCACCCAATATTGTGGTTGGTACACTGGTACTAGTTTCTTCGATGCGACCATCTGGCGATGTACATGTTATGCCCCTCACTTTTTCTCTACTCTGTCATTCACTCCTTCCTGTTCTGCTCTGATTATCATCAGGGATAGTATGGGGTGTTCTTTCTATAGTTAAAGGAGGTATGGGACAGTCCACAGCCCTATGTCCAGGTCTATCGCATCGGAAACACTTCAGTACACCCCTACCACTTGCAGTGGGAACCCCCCTGGTTTGGGTTCTGGAACTTGGATCCATAAATCTCCGAGCTTGAACTCTACCTTCAAGTTTAGGTTTTAACCACTGAAGTCCATCATCCAATTCTATGGAAACTCGATACCAGTCAGATAATCTAGTATGCAACCCCCTGTAGAGGCAGGCTTGGTGTAACTTGGGGTCCAAACCCTCTTGAAACAAATGCATTAATAGACTTTTTGGTAATAATGGGAGCTTACTAACCACCCGTCTGAATTCATTCATGTATTCCCTAGCTGTTCTTCCTGTTTCAATGCTAATAAATCTGCCCCCACCCTTTTGTCTGCAGTCGTATCTTCAAAATGAGTTCTCAAGGCAGCTAAAAACTGTCCTATATCTCCTAACTCTTCTGCCCTGGTTCGAAATAAATTAGCTGCCTATTCATAGGCCTCCCCTGTCAGTATTCCAGTTACCTCAATAATCATAGACCAATTGGATGGGTAACAGTAGCCATATAATTCAAAATGGTTCAATATTTGACCCAAAAATACAGCCACTTTATGTGCTGCTCCATCAAACGTTGCAGTTAGGGGAGGGGGTCCCCACTTCCCCTGTGTTTGGCCTTCCCAACGAGGCCCATAGTCCATGTCTCATCTGCCCACTGAACTAGACCTGAGAGAAGAACGGTCATGCTCAAGATCCCTCTCCTCTACCCTTCTAGAACGTTAATCTGATCATTCCAGTCCTGTTCCAATCTCAGAGTCCTGAAACTCCAGGGGGCTAGACATATTTACCAAACTACTGCCGGAAGCCAATGCTTGTCTACGCCCCACAGAACCACTATCCATCAGTCCTCTTCTTGTCATGTCCCCAAATTGATGGCGTAAAAGCACCATTGTGTCACTTTGTGGGACTCCCCACCAGTCCTCCTCAGCACCAGGCCATCTTTTAACTTTCCAGTCCAATGTCTGTTCCATCGGGTGGGGCCGTGGCTTACCCCCTTTAGGAACAAAACTCTGATCACTTAAACGCACTTCTCTGGCTGCTTTCGGCCTCACAGCTGGCTGTGTTGCTGCGGGGAGCAATTCCTTCATCTCCCCCATAGGCACCTTCTCCAGCCTCTTCTCACTGCTATCTTCACCTTCCCCAAACTCCTCCGTCCCTACCCAGTCTTTGTCTTTGCCTTCTGCCATATTACTCAAACAGTAGCTGCTACAGAATAATGGGAGTGTGTGGCAGTGCTGACTTTCTGTCAGCTTCCATTGGAATCTCCCCAATAAACTTCTTTACTCACATTTTGTTGTGTGATAAGTTTAGTTTATTGTAGGGTGGTCATCAACAATCAGCAACAAATGGTCAATCCCGGGCAAAGCTAGTGCTGAGAGCTTGTGTTTCTCAGCGCTTTTTATCAGCATTATCCTCAATAGCTCACATCCACCCTTGTTAACACCTAATTAGCTAACCCCTGCCCCTAGCGCTCTTGAGCATTCCCAAGCATTCCTATCCCACCGTCTTTTCCACTACGCTAATCCCAGTGCTTACCCCACCCCAACAATCCCAGCAAAGATCGTTACAAGGATCGCTGCCCAAGCCTCCAGTTCAGTAACATCCTCCCAAGCCAAAATGCCCCCCCTCCCTGCGCATGCCGCCTGGAAAACACATCCACCACCCAACAGCTGTGCTCCCGGAACTGCCAGAGCAATGCGCCGAGGTCTGTGCAACGCTTCTATCGGCTTGGCTTCTATCGGCTTGGCACTCCATGGTAAGGCAATGCTGGGTCATTGGGAGCAGCGGGACCACCCGGGGCGTTGTGTCAGGT
The DNA here is from genome assembly GCA_009733165.1 of Naja naja. NCBI lineage: Eukaryota > Metazoa > Chordata > Lepidosauria > Squamata > Elapidae > Naja > Naja naja. The sequence continues at coordinate 237,629,851 of CM019149.1, read as the reverse complement.
GGCTTGGATGGCGTGGGTGCTGCCTGACACATACTGACCGATGAGAATAACATAATTTGTATCATTTCCATAATGATGTCATGATGCCCATCATGTTGTTTGATCCTTCCTGTCCCTCATTCTGTGGATATCCATGATCTACAATGCAAATTCCAGTGCTGGTTCCTTTGAAAGATGATTTCTACTTTTCTTTCTGCATCAGTGATGATTTGGGAATTATGAAAAATTGCCTAGAGTCAAATGTTAAGCAATCTGTATTTTCCACCATTTTTTCTTTAAACACTATTTATTTATTTAGTTATAATATAAATAAATCATATCTACTGATTTATATACCCTCCTCCTTTCTGCCTCTAGGGCACTTGAGGCAGCTAACAATAAAAACAAATGCTTAAAATGCTGTATGAAGAGTTAAATCGCTCTCAGAACTCATTCAAACTAACTGAAGAAAAAAAAGTTTTGACTTGCTTCTGAAATGAAATCAATGGGGGCTGAGTGCAATTAGTTTGTGAGTAACATAGGAGCAAGCCATCTTGTGTGTGCCGAACAAATTGGTCTCAGAAAGTGAGAGCAGTTTGAAGAGGCTTCTTCTGCTAAATTTAAAGTCTTGAAAGGTTCATCTTGAGAGTGGCAGGCTCTCAGATACTCAGATCCTAAGCCATTTGTGCCTTGAAAGGTTAAAGCAATTCCTTCAATTGTACTAGGAAAACAATTGGCAACCAGTTTGCTCTTCAGCATGGGCACAGTATATTCTGACACTGAGCTCCTCTTATTAGTTTAGCTGCTACCTATTACCCAGATGATGTTTCTGGGCACTATCCATAGTCAAGTTGAGATGCAATGAATGTATACAAGATATGAAGTCATCACAATAATACCTTGCTTAGGAAAACTCAATGGGTCAAATGTAATGCAACAAAAATACACATACTATTGAGTGTATGAAGGTGCATCAACATTCATCATCACAACAATGACAAAATGCTTGAGGAAATATAAAATATACAATTACCTAAAACTTACTATCTTAGTTGAAATTGTCCTTCCTTTTCCCTTTGTAATTCTGATTTTAAAATAGCGATGTCATTCAGCACCAAAAGACTTATTAATAAGGAGGAAAAATTCTAGTGAAGGATTATCATCTTGATCAGTTTTATGAAAAATTTCATTAAATCTTATCCTGTATATCATCCAAAACTTTGCCAGCAAAACACTAGATAAAACAGGTTGCTTTCTAAGAGTGGACGACTAGAAAAATTCATTACCTCATAAAATACTTTGCCCATAGTAGCCCAAATTATGACAGAAATTAATCAGTGTGTGATAAGTAATTAAATCCTTCCATAATTATATTCATATTTAAATATAATATTTATCTGTTCTTCTATTACTTGCTTTGATGTAAGGATTGCATTTGTGGTTAATTCATTTCTTTGGGTGGTGAATCTTTTAAAAATACTATTTTTGCTGGAATATTTCTCTTCCATGTTCCAACTTTTTCAAGTCCAGTTTGAACAGCTGATCTGATTTCTTAAAACTCATTTTTTTCCTCCTGCTAATAGATATAAAATCTATCCCACTCCCAGAATACTAGAACCAGAGGTTCTAATGAAATTAAATCTTGGAAGAATCAGGATTGACAAAAGACTTGTTTTACACAATGTGTAATTAACTTTGGAACTTGCTGCCATGAGGTGTAGTGCCAGCTACCAGCTTGGTTGAGTTCAAAAATGGATTGGATTAATTCACAACAGTCTTGGAGATCAACAGCTCTTAGACTAGAAGGCCATCTCCTGGGAATCTAGTGGGCTTTCTTGTGTGATGGTTGGCCACTGTGACACCCAGCAGAGAAATGACCATAAATGCTCTTGCCTCCTATTTTCCCCACAACACCAACCCTGTGAGATAGGTTGGGCTGAGAGAGAATGATTGGCCCAAAGTCACCCAACTGGCTTCCATGGGTAAGACAGGACTGGAACTCACAGTCTCTCATATTTTAAGTCCTGCTTCTTCAGCATTGCATCCAACTGGATCTCCTCCTTTTGCTATATAGTCAGGTTTTTCAACTGCTTCAGTAAATGATAAAACTATAACTTAGATCCTAAATTGCTCCTACATGTAAGAAAATGCATTTTTATTAGTTGCTCCCTTCAAGCATCGCACAGCACAACTTTGCCAATTATTTCCCATCTCCAGAAGTAACATTTGCAAGGAGGAGGACGTAGGACATTCTTCTTGGAGCATGAATTCAGTTCTTTTCATGGATGGAAGCTAGGCTCCAAACCAGTCAAACTTGTATCTGTCAGAAGAAGAAAAAGACAAAATGGTTTTTCCTCACATCACTCCATACTATGCAGACCTCAAAATCTAGAAATAGGAATAGGAGCAGCCAGCCTACATTTTGGTCTGGGGGAGGGAAAGAAATCAAAGAAATCTTTTCACATTGATAATTGCAAGCAGACTGGTTATGGCTCCAAAAGCAAGGACCTCTTTAATTTATTCTCACACAATACTTTTTCTTTATTGTAAATATGGTTACTGTATCCAGGAGTTGAGAGTTCATAGTGTGATAAATTACTAGGTTTTGAACAATATATTTTCTTTTACCACAGAGAAATACTGTATCATTAACATTGTCATCGTTCAAATATCTGTGAATCTATTCAGTTGGGAAAGCAAGGATCCCTCACAAATGCAATCTTACAGAAAACATTTTCCTATAAGACTAATCCACTCACTTTTCAACCTTAGCTATATGAGTCTAACAAAATTTTGCAAAACCTGATAAAAAATTATTTCTGAACAAATTATATTATATCTTTTTCAACATAGAGATACTGAAATAAAATAAGTGATGGCCCACCTGCTCAATTTGCAGATTCAAAGCAGATGGAATAGGTAAAATAATCTAATAGTTGTGCAGGCTGGCTGAAACAATATACTCCCTTTGTGGGTTGCTTTTCCTTGATTCCATTCTTGTGGTGGCACAGTGGTTAGAATGCAGTATTGCAGGCTAATTCTGCTGACTGCCAGCAGTTTGATTATTTATTTGTTTGTTTGTTTATTTATTTATTTATTTCTCACCAACTCATGATTGATTCAGCCTTTCATCCTTCCGAAGTCGGTAAAATGAGGATCCAGATTGCTGGAGGCAATATGCTAACTCTAGTGAACCACTTAGCGAGGGCTGTAAAGAACTGTAAAGTCTAAGTGCTATTGTTATTTATCCACATGGACAATGGCAGGGTGAAATCAGGTACCTTTGCATTTAGAAGGCCTTGTGTCAAAGATTACAGTTTCATGTATTTTTATAGATCTGGAAAGATCTCATATATCAAAGGAGTGGCCTTTAGAACCAATTTTTCATACAATTTATTTATACATGAAGAAACCTAATGTTTTTCAATTATGGTGCAGATACTATAGGGACAGACAGGTTATGAATCATACGGTGTCTGTTTGTGTGTATGGTATATATTACTGTATACACATGCATATGCCGTATCACTCATATTCTGTTTTTACAATCATTCCATTATAGTTTATATTGATTTGCCCATAGTAGTTTAATCAGGTTACTGTACATGTAGGTTTGGGAACAACTGTTGTAAAGCAGGCAGAAACACTATCTAACAAATACTAAAAAAATGAATTGCTGGCAGGGATGATAAAATAATGAAGTCACCCTCTGGTATCTTCTAAACTTAGCACCTGTTGGATTGTTGATTGTTGACTGTGGCAGTCCCTATTGTGCTAATTTTCTCCTATGTAGGAACCGGAATAACAGAGAGAGGCTATGAAGGAGCCATTGTAGGTGTCTTTCCTGTATACATTGCTGATAGTTCAGCGACAAACAAATCACATCAGTTCCATTTTGTTAAAAGTGAGAGCGAAGCAGAAACTACTTACCAGTTATAGCTTCTTTTCAGCTCTGCAGTTCGAAAGGTTAATTCAGGACACACATCAACTCTTCCTCCCCTAAAATTTTAAAAATTTTAAAAAATTTTTGTATAGTTCGCAAATAGAATTTTTTTAGGTGCAGATGTCAAAGTGAAGTAGTCTGAGTTTCATTGAAGACTAGAGGATATTGGAAGACAATTTATATCTGGGTACTTTTTAGATTTTTTTGTTTTTGTTTTACTGCAATTCTTAGCTCAAACAAAATGCACAGTGAATATATCAGCATATCATAGATTTAAAATTATGTTTTCAAAGTACTTCTAGAGTTGCATATTTGATGTCTATAATATCTTTAAATTGGTGAATGTACAAATACAGAGCAGTAAACAAGAGAGCAGAAATGGAATGGACTCAGGATGCTCACCTGCAAATTTGACAGACTGATTTGCTATTTTTGAGCCCTAGCCTGCAAAGGGAAATTCACATTTTATTTGTTTTATTTGTTTATTTGTTTTGACTTGTATGCCACCACTCTCCAGAAAGGACTCGAGGTGGCTCACAGATAAAAACACAGAACAATAAATTAGTTAAAAAGAAATTAAACTAAACAAGCCAAAATACAAGTATAAAACCAAATTAAAATCGAATTTAAAACCCACCCTCTCTCCTAGGAGATCAGTCCAGCCCAGTCTGTAAAAACAACCAGGTTTTTAGATCATGCAGGAAAGAGGAGAGATCGGGAGCCAGCCGGAGCTCAACGGGTAGCTGGTTCCATAAGGCGGGGGCCGATGCAGAATAGGCCCTTCCCCGGGTCACCGCAAGCCGACATTGTCGTGCGGACGGCAACCGAGTCCCAACCTATGTGCTCGCACAGGGCGACTGGTATTTGATATCAGCAGGAGACGTTCCCGCAAGTATCCCGGACCCATGCCATGAAGGACTTTGAATGTTAATGTCAAAACCTTGAATCGCACCCGGAGGGCAACCGGTAACCAATGCAGCTTGCGCAGGAGTGGCGTAACATGGGAGTATCGGGAGACTCCCATCACAACCGCGCGGCCGCATTCTGCACCAGATGGAGCCTCCGGATGGTATGCAAGGGCAGTACTACATAGAGAGCATTGCATTAGTCAAGTCGGGACATAACAAGTGCATGAGTGACCGTGCGAAGGGCATCTCGATCCAGGTAAGGGCAGAGCTGGCGAACCAGCCGAACCTGGGCAAAGGCCCCCCTGGCCACGGCTCCCACCTGCTCCTCCAAACTGAGCTGTGAGTCCAGGAGAACCCCAGGTTCGTGCCCTATCCACAGGGGTAACACCTCTCCCCCTATGGCCAAAGGTGGAATATACTCACTGGAGCGAGATGCCTGTACGCACAGCCACTCAGTCTTGGCGGATTGAGCTGTAGTCTGTTCCTGCCCATCCAGATCCATACCGCATCCAAACAACGGGACATCACAGAGAGGGCATCACTGATTTGGTTTGGGGTGGAGATGTATAACTGGGTATCATCAGCATACTGATGATATCTCACCCCAAAACCTCGGATGATCTCGCCCAGTGGCTTCATATAGATGTTGAACAGGAGGGGCGAGAGGACCGACCCCTGCGGGACCCCACACGTGAGAGCCCTTGGGGCCGACCTCTGCCCCCTGCCAACACCGATTGCGAACGCCCCAAGAGGTAGGAGGAGAACCACTGCAGAACAGTGCCCCCCATTCCCAACCCCTCAAGGCGCCGCAATAAGATACCATGGTCGATGGTATCGAAAGCTGCCGAGAGATCTAATAGGACCAGGACAGAGGAAAAGCCTCTGTCCCGCGCCCTCCAGAGATCATCCACCAGTGCGACCAATGCCGTCTCTGTACTGAACCCGGGCCGGAAGCCCGATTGATAGGGATCTAGATAGTCCGCTTCATCCAGGAAAAGCGGAAGCTGTTGAGCCACCACACTCTCAACAACCTTCGCTAAAAAATGAAGGTTGGAGACCGGACGAAAGTTGTTTAATACGGCTGGGTCCAGGGCAGGCTTCTTCAGGAGGGGTCTCACCACCACCTCTTTCAAGGTGGCGGGGAAAGAGCCCTCCTTTAACGAAGCATTGACAACTGCCCGGAGCCAGCCGCATGTGACCTCCCTGGTGGCATACACCATCCAGGAAGGGCACAGGTCCAATAAACATGTGGTGGAACTCAAGCGTCGCATAATCCTGTCCACTTCATCCTCAGAAACAGGATCAAACTCAGCCCAGATGATATCGGCCAGACTTCTTGTCCCTCCCTCCTCAGACCACTGCAAGTTAGAGTCTAACCCCTCCTGAATCCGAGCGATCTTATCCAGCAGATACTGACCAAATTCCTCAGCTCTACCCTGCATAGGATCCAACCCCGTCTCCTGATGTAAGAGGGAGCGGGTGACCCTAAACAGGGCAGCTGGGCGGTTGTCTGCAGATGCTATGAGAGCGGAGAGGTATGACCTCTTCGCCACCCCCAAAGCTACCAGGTAAGTCCTAATATAGGCTCTTAGCTGGGCTTGGTTGGATTCGGAGTGGGTCGATCTCCACCTGCTCTCTAACCCCCTCCTACGCCGCTTCATCTCCCTGAGCTCCTCTGTAAACCAAGGAGCCATCTGGGATCTGCGGCGAGTGAGGGGACGCAAGGGGACAATTCGGTCAAGGGCCTCAGTGGTGGCCTGTTGCCAAGTGGCCGCCAGTACCTCGGCCGAGCTGTGGATAAGGGAGGCGGGCAAAACCCCCAGTTCTGTCTGGAACCTTTCAGGGTCCATCAGACATCTGGGGTGGAACCATCTCAGTGGCTCCTCATCCCAACAGTGTGGGGCCACTTGTTGGAAGACCAGCCGCAGGAGATAGTGATCTGACCATGCTATGGGTTGGACATTCACGATGCCCACCCCCAGATCACTACGCCAACATTTTTTGAAAAAAACAAGGTCAAGCGTGTTGCCCCCCTCATGTGTGGGGGCCTGTATTATTTGGGTCAGGTCCATAGCTGCCATGGAAGCCATGAACTCCTGGGCCAATCCCGACGTCCCCCCCAGGGAGGGCAGGTTGAAGTCACCCAAAACCAAAAGGCTTGGGAACTCCACCGCCACTCCCAAGAGGGCATCGAGCAGCCCAGGCAGGGCCGTTGCCACATAGTTGGGGGATAGGTATATAAGCAACAGGCCCAACCGACCACCAGGCCCCAACCTCAAGAGGAGGGCTTCACACCCGCCTATCTGCGGAACGGTGACCTCCCTTGGAATCAGGGTCTCCCAAATAACAACAGCAACCTCCCCACCCCTCCCCTGAGCTCGCAGCCGGTGCAAAATCTGAAAACCTGGGGGGCAGAGATCGACCAGAGGCACTCCACCCTCCGGCCCCAACCAGGTCTCAGTGATACAGGCCAGGTCCGCGGCCTCCTCCCTGATCAATTCACCAAGGAGGGGAGCCTTATTAACCACGGACCTGGCATTAAAATACACCAACCTGAGCCCAGGGTCTCCGAGTCCCATATCCCCGGGGGAGTGGGCAGAGGCATGGGAGTCAGAGCATGCCACAGCTCTTAGATAACGACAGCGTGCTCCCTTCACGTGATATGACTCCCCGCCTCTCCATCCCCTGCCACGTGCGATCGCCCTTTTATTCTCTTGCCTGGTGCATTAATGAAGGCTCTGTTCTGACAGTCTCCTTCTCTATCAAGACATTCCTCTTATCTCAAGCATACCTGATTCTTATCATCATGCAGCTATTACCCTGTAGCATTTCTGTTCTATAGGGTCCTGGAGATGTATGAATATCCAGGTGAATTGCAAAGTACTAATATAGAGATTAATTAAATTGTCATAGTCAAGCAAAAATAATCTTTCCTGCTCTCAAGGCATGTGGGTATGTATGTACCCTGCAACACTGCACCTTCAATCTTCGAGCAGGAAGTTGCATTTCTCTCTAATGACAGGTTGAAAAGTAGTCAGCTATTCTTTGAATCATTTGTAGAAACCAGCAGGATAAGACATTAACAAGCTTAAAAGGCATTACCTGTCTAGTCCTACCAGGAGGTTTATGCTGACTGTAGGGGTTTCACATATCTCTTGTACTTTCATGAGGGAATTAGTTAAAATTGCCATAGTGGAAAGTATTTGATTTAGATTAATCTCGCTTTCCCAAGCAGTGGAGACTCATTATTCTGATTGGCTGTTCTACCCATACTGCCCTTAATGCTTCGTCTGTACACTCAAGGAAGGGGAGGAAAAGCCTTCCATGCAAAGCTCTCACTGGATAAGTAAAATAGATCGTTATTAGCTTTGCAAGAAAAAAGCCTTTAAAAGCCTAAAATAAAATGTAAAAACCTGGGGAAAAAATATGTGTAATGTACCGAACATTCACAATTAGGGCAAGAAGTCACTCCTTCCTCTTCTCTTCTAGACAGCTGTTAATTGGGCCTTTTAAAACTAAAAATCGCCAGGTGTGACCATGTGTGCTGCTTGTTAAGTGTGCATCACCTTTTGGAGAAGGTGAGACCAGCCAAAGGTGTGCAAGTGCAATCCTAGACAGTAGCCTTCTTTACTCTAATCTTTTTTCAGACATGTTGAAATGCATTTCCCAAAATTCCAGTGTGAAGAATTGGGGAGTTGTAATCCCAACGTATATCTGGGTAGTATTATGTAGAAGAAGGTTGCTAGAAACATTTACTTCAGAATAAATCCCACTACATAGAAGAAAGCCATCTCATCTTCAGTTTGCATCATTAAGGCAGTTGTTTTTGACAGATGGGTGGTAGTAATTAAATATACTTTCATGAAAATATTAATTGATATTATAAGATAGTCCTCATCTTACAACCAGTTAGCCACCATTATAAATTCCAACCAACCTATTTGGAAGGTATTTATGACCCTGATTCTAAGTTCTGATGGCCGTGTCTTCCCATGTGGTCACATGACGATACTTCAGGTGTTTGGCTACCAGCCTGCCATTATGGCTGTTTGCAATGTCCAGTGGTCATGTGATTACCATATTATTACAGTTTGTCCAAAAACCAGTTTTTACTTCCAGTTTTCAGCAAAACTGTGCCCTTAGAAAACCAATGGTTTACTTAACGACTGCAATGTTCATGTTATGAAATTGATTCTATTAATGACAAAAAGTCATGAAATCAGGTTGATCACGAGTTACGACTGTGATGGGTAGGCTCCATTATAGTCATAACTCACAGATTACGTGTATACCAACCTTAATATATTTTGGCATCCACAGTTCTGTTTTGATCTTAATTTCAAGCAGAGAGATACATAAAAAATATTTAGAGATATTGCAGCTCTCATGTTTCCACCATACTTATTGACCTGACATTTCTCAGGTATGGATGGGAAAAGGCCACCAGAATTTTCTAGCTTCTTCATTGGAAACGAGAACTGATGATGAACTGTAAACTCTGTAAGACCAGCTAAGCTGGTGTTCCTTGTCATTACACTCATAGTAGAAGTTCAAAGAGCAAGAAAGCTGAACCAGGGAGAACAGCCCACCCTATCACTAAGACTGATGTGAGCTCTATTTCCATTAAGGGTGTGGAAATTCTACCTAAATTTTCATTTTGACTGAAGAAGTTACTTGGATGAGTAACGAAACGTCTCAGTTTTAATAAACTTTGGTCCAGGTGCCATGATTTAACCTTTTAAGATACTTTTGGCCTGGATGATTGAATCTTCATTTACATGTTGCCAGGGAAGATTAACAAGGTTTTATTTGACTTTGAAAGAAGACACTTTTCCAAAAAGAAAGTTGAAAATGGAAGTTAAGAGAGTTTAGGTAGATTATTAAGAAAGCCAAAAAGGATCTGAAGTACAATATATCTAATAACATTGACTCACAACATTAAGATAATTAAACACACAGAACCTGGAAACCTGGAAATGAAGACTAAACAGGATTGTGCCACTATATAGAGAATCTGAATGATGTTTCTTCATCACAGAACATTTGGCACATGCCTGAAGGGATGTTTTTAGTGGTGGAGTCTAGAAATCAAAGCATGTAATATGGACAAAAAATGAAATTCTATATGAAATGGCACACTGAAAACAAACAAATCATCTATTTTTGTTGGTGTGGCATTTGTTGGTGTGAAGGAGAGAGAGAGAGAGAGAGAGAGAGAGAGAGAATATTTTCCTAAAAATAATCAGCAGGTCATCTGCAGATATCATTAATCACACAGAGGTCTTTGACAGTGTCAACCTATTACGAATAATATGCAATATGCAGACATGATAGCTCTGTATGTTGCCCACTCAGGTGTAAGGCCAAGGACAGGACTGTGTTAGAATGGAGAGAATCAAGAAAAGTAACTATTCTGTTCTTCCCCAGTATTTTAAGATTATACAGAATTCTCTTGTAATTAGCTTTATGAAAATTCTTCTTACTGAAGAAACAGCCACCAAATAAATTATAAGTATTTTATGATATTCTCTATCATAAGGGGTAACATAATTTTAATTGGTTTTAGTGTATTATTGGGCTTGTACAGTTTAATTATTTTTTAAGTAGGTTATTGTACTGTGCTTTTATATTGTGAGCCACCCTGAGTCCTTAGGGAGAGAGGGCGGCATACAAGTCCAATAAATTATTATTATTATTATGCCACCTTACAAATCCCCAACTAATATTAGAATATAATATAGAAATACACGTTGGAAAGGTGGCTTTAAAAGCAGATTAAAAAAGCATCAGGCAATCAAAAATCCAACAAAAATAGTAACTTCAAATGGTAAATGATAATGAAATGCTACTAAGCCACCCAATAAACAAATATATTTTGACTGCCACCAGAAATATAGCAAAGGTACCGTAGTATCAAGGGAAGGAGTCCAGGGACGAAATCATACTTTGAGGTTCCACCACAAAATGGGTTTCTCTTTATAGCTATCACTAAAGGACCTCTGCTAATGACAATTCATGTATGAGTTTGTAGGCTCAGATCTGATGTGAAGGTAACATCTTTAGATACTCAGATGCTATATAATCATAATTTATGTTCTGAATTTTCCAAGCATTTCAGATTTATTACATCACTATTTGTTAGCGCTACTTTGCACATTGCATGTATATGGATAAAACCTAACAATGTGATTTGTCTAAATCACCACTAAGTTCTAGACATTTGGGATTTTCTAGTTCACAGGACTTAGCTACTTACTTTTACATTCACTGGGCAATTCACTAGTGGATAAATTTTGGTATTGTCACTTTTATAATACCTTGTAACATAGCTCATTTGGCTGGTACTAAATGAACGGAAGGTTCTCTAGGGTTTATTTTGGAATCAATGACCAATTGGCAAAGTCCTGCCTGCCTGCCTGCCCTCTGCCCCTCCCTCCCTTCCTTCCTTCCTCACTACTTTCTTACTTTCTTTTCTTTCTTTTTCTTTCTTTCTTTCCTTTCTTCTCCCTTTCTCTGTTGCATATGTGTGTTTCTTTCTAAACACATACATGGCACAAAATATACAAGTAGATGAAAATCATCACCTATGCTTTAAATCCAAGAAATTGCACTGGATGCTTTTGAAATCTCATATTCAGTTGTTTACACACATTGTAATTATCACTTTAAGTTTCTCAATGACTAATGTAGCCCTGTGGTTTTATACAATACAGGCTTTCACTGAAAACTGAGCATCAGTTTTAGCACTGCATTGCCCTCTGCTGTTCTGGGAAGAAATCAGTCTATGATATTCATCTCCAAGACATCAGAATTGCTAACTGGAATATGGCTAATGAGGCTGAGTAGAAAATTGGTGGAACTAGTTAACCAGGAGTATTTAGAAAGGCAGAGAAGAAAGAGACATGCAAAATTAATTTTACAGTATTCACTAACTGGGCAACTTGTCCTAATGCTAGATAATTTTCCTGGCTTCCAACTTATAATATTAGTGTATCACCCTTGAAACACTATTTAGTGCAATTACAGATTTTGTGGTGAGTTTGTAGATGCATTGTGGCATCAAAGAAAATAATGTAACACAAAGCTGTATCCATCAGCCAAAAGCACTATGACTACTCATGCCAGGCCTCATCTTATGAAATCCAATTTCAGTTTTTTATCATAAGTTACCATTACAATTTTTCTTTAGCTGCAAGATGTAAAGCTCTGGTCTGTGATGGAGTTGTACTTATTTGAATGACAATGTACTGTATATATCAAATTTCAAGGTTTTGCCCATGAGTTGAAAGTCAATCAGCTGAGAAAGAAAGTTGGCTTCTTTAAAAGTTGGTGTTCTGTATTAAATAATCTTTGTGCAGTGGTGTTGTAGTGTTTCTAAACTATAAAGTAATAGGCCAGAAGTAAAATTTCCCTTACGATTGCTCAAAACAGATTGCAAATTTGCTAATCTGGGTTGAAATTCATTCAGCCCTTTACTGAAGAAGAAATAACATTCTGTTCAGTAAAAAAATAACAAATGGGATGCATATGTTTTATGCCACTGAAATTCTCAGGGAAGAGTTTAGAGATTACTGCAAGTGATCAGGAAAGAGATTAAATGAAATCTTCAGACTCATCAATTTGACAGCTGGGTTTATTCCATTTGAGGAAATATGGCAGGCATGGTTCTGAACCCTGAGATTTGAAACATAAGTAAAGCAATGAAAGACATACATTCTTCCTTGGTGGGCAAACTGGAATTAATGAATTCTATTTCTTGGATGTGCATTCTAATCACACCAGAATAATTTTTCTTTTAAGAATAAGATATACATAGCCAGGGAAGTCTACAATGCTTTTAACGACAGAATAGTTCTGGTAGCCTGAAACTGTTCCTTTGTTCATGCATGCGCACTATCCCTGGTGTACCACAGGGGACAAAGTAGCTTTGCACCAGTTGGCTACCAGCATTCAAAGAATGTTGGTTCTTCTGAACTGTCTTCCACCAACCACTCCTCACATCCAGGCAGGTCCAGCACCAAGTCCTACTTCTACCCATAAAACTGCAAACTTTCCAAACCGGAGTGGTACGTATTTATCCACTTGCATTTTTACAAGGTTTCAAACTGCTGGTAGACAGGAGCTAGGGACAAATGATGGGAGCTCACAAAGCCATGGGCTCAAACAACCAGAGTGCTGACCATCTCTGACCAACAGATCCAATGCCTTTAAGCTGCTGCACCACTGTGCCACCACCAGGAGAACTGTAGCCTCCAAATGGGTAGGATGGTAGTCTTCATCATCCTTGAACTTCTGCCATGCTGATGGGCTAACAGCTGTTCTGCAAAAGCATGTCTCCATTCTCCTATCCCCACAAGGTTGCTAGTTGGAGACTTCAATCAATCATTACCGTCCCAGAAATCTGAAGAGAAACTATTTTGTCCCTATTTTTCCTGCTTTTTCTGCACATTTGTTTTGATTGATATGGATATGGATATCATTGCCATTCTCCGTCTTTTCTCACACAGACCCAGCATGGGGCATCTTTCAAATTTTCAATCTGCTTTTGAAGACAGCATGTTTGGATTTTTGTAAGGCCTTTTAATTTCATTCCCAGTTTTTCAAAAAAAAATCCAGCAAATCAATATAATACTTTGATGTGAGTAAAATAGTTTCAAATGAAACCTTTGCCCAGGGACAACCTCTTGTGGAGCAAGGCTACCACGAAAGCTTGGCTTATCTACTTTCCCACCTGCTTCCAGGTACATAGGAAGATGCACATGGTGGCCTTAGTGCTTTGGACCATGGAAGGATCAGGGTATAAAAAGCACAAACATGACTGAATTTATAAAGATAGTTTCAAAAATGCCTTCCTCTACAGGTGAGTGAGTTGTAGAAGCATAAAAAGCTTTTCATAAATGTAAAATTATTTATTGAAATAGCCCTTCTGTTTACTCTGATTGGCAGTAGTTTACTAGATGAACAGAACTACATCTTCTGTTATATATTGTTTTAAACTGGACATGCCAGGGATTGGATATTGTTGTGGTCCACCACCAGCTGGCGGAGCCGGCAGCACAGTCAGACAGTAGTGAGGAGGTTGGGGAGGAACCCGAGCTAATCCTGGAGGCTGAGGAGACTCGGATGAGGGCTCTGCATCAAAGGCAGAGATGGGGCCAGGGCAGGCTACCAGTCATCAGCTCCTTTGGGGTCGGACAGCAGTGAGGTGGGGAACTTCTGGAACCGGTTTCCAGCCTGCGCATGCACAGAGCTGCCAAAAGGAAGGCATAATTAAGAACTCAGGGTCAACATGGGAGTAAAGCCACAGGTGGATGATGAATGGCCCCTCCAATCAGGATTAAAAGAGAAGCAAAGGAACCAACTCGCTCATTTGGTCATTTGTTTGTTCCAGCCTTGTGGAGCTTTGTCTGTATAACCCAGCCCTTCCCTGCCAGCAGTGAGTATGGAACTATTTACCGAGCAGCGTTCCAGGATTGATAAAGGTCTGAGCTCATTAGTCTACCTTTGCAAGAGTGTTTGCTAAGCTGTTGGCTGACTGTGAATGAAATAAATTCACATTAATGTAATAAAAGAGGTTTTTGCCAGGACTCAGAATTGACTTAGTGCTTTTTGGGAAGGCCTAGGACAGAACAGATATACAATACCCATGGAAGTTGTGAAATACTCCAACTTTTGAGTATGTAGATGTGAAGGTGAATATACACATCCTAATATAATGTTACAGAATTCGATCTGGGTTGGTTACCAAGACCAGAGATTTTGTCTTCCAAGCTTTTGGACTCGTACTGGAGCCCATCCTCAAGGAACTTCTGTCTAGCCGGAGACTGAGAGAAGTTCCCTAAATGGGCTCCAACATGAGTCTGAAAGCTCTGAAGACAAAACCTCTCGCCCCGGTGACCATCCCAGATTGGATCCTGCAATATGTAGATAGAGAGATAGCAGCTCCTGAATGCATCCTTTTCTGTTCTTCAGTAAATTTATTAAAGTTCACAAATACAAAGATAAGAACAACAGAATTGGACAGGAGGGTCTTGGAGATCTTCTAGTGCAATCCTGTGATCAAGCAGAAAACCCTACCATCCCAGACAAATGGCTGTCCAATCTCTTCTTGAAAACCACCAGTGATGGAGCACCCATAACTTCTGAAGGAAAGCCATTCCACTGATTAATTGTTCTCACTGTCAGGAAGTTTCTTCTTAGTTTTAAACTACATATAAAAAGGAAAAAGAAAAGAAAAGAAAAGAAGGAAGAAACCAAAAAAATAGAAAAGAAAGAAAAGATATATAAAATATGACTCCCCCTCCCTCCAAATAAGTATAAATAATTTGGCTAATTTAACACCATCCCTAGTACATCAATTAAAAACATTCCTCTATCTCATCCCTTATCATTAGTTGAGTTACAAAAAATGCACCTTTCAATCCTAATTTGCAAAAGTCTGTTATTATGTCATTATATTATATTATGTCATGTCCTTGGTAAAGTCGGACTCTGAGGGAGAGGAGAAACAGCCGACAGGGAGTGTAGGTGTAGCTCCGGAGGTTGTGGAGGAGGCTGGGGAAGGGCAGAGGCCATCTGGGCAGTCAAAGGAAGAACTAAGCCTATCCCCTCTTCATCCTAGGACACACAGGGAGGAAAGGAGAAGGAAACAGCTTTGTTTACAAGAGAGGAAGTGGCCATGATCCTCCTCATTGGTTCAGCTGGGGAGACTAGTATATAAGAGAGACGATTACAACACAGCATTGCCAGAAGCAAAGTGTGTTTTATTTTGGGCTGAAGTTATCTTGGTTGGCATCCTTCCAACAGACTGTGCCTTGTTATCTCCTTGAATTTGGTAATTACTTATCCTGTTCCGTTGTGGAAATTTTGTCATTGTAGTTTGTTTGGTTTTTTATTTCACCTCTATCTGCTCATTAATTTCGGACTGTATTGCTTTCTTTTGAAGACTATTTTTGAGTACATTTTATCTCCAACTGAGAATTATTGAACAGTGGGGCCAAGTTGGAGGCATTAAAGGACATTTATTTATGTTTTGGATTTGCTATGTTTGTGTTACACTCTGGGTCATCACATATTAGCATATATATTTTAATCATAATCAAACATTTTAATGTTATGTAATCCAAACTTATCCTTTTTTCTAATAAAGCAGAAGAAAATCCTCTCCACTTATAAAGAAATCTTGAAAGCCTCATCATACAAGCTGAGTCAAAAAGAAGTCCCACTAAATCTACCAGAAACCATAACATATGTCTTTTAATCCTTATCCAACAGATTCACTTTATAAATCCTCTTGTTCATGATTTTTTTTAAACTTGATGTTTAGCCCCATCAAGTAATGTCCCACAAATTGATTTTGTATCACTTTCTTTGTGTCTCCTTCTAGGAACAACTTGAGCAATTCCTCTTTGTCTCTTCTCAGCAAGAGTTTCCTTGGTCCCACACAATCCTTTTGTAAATCCAAAGTAAGAAGACTTCTCAAATCAATCTTCTGATGTATTACTTGTATATTCCCTTTAATTATTAAGACATCAACTAGTTTTGTTTGTAAATCTAGTTTGTCATCATTCTCCGTATGGCTTTTATAATCCAGCATTTTTAAAAGTCCAAATTTATATTGAAATCAGACTTGGTTTTATCCAATAAAATCTGTTGATTTTCTATTATATATTCTATGCTATAGTATCATCCAATTGTGTGCATAACATCTGAGTAAATTGTTCCTAAACAACTTTAATTTCTTCTATATTCAAATAGTGTTGCTACATTGTATTGATGGATCTGTCCTCCTTTAAGAGCATCATTTGCTCTTTCTGGTTCCCTGAAGCCAGCCTTCAAGTTGCCTCGTATCATCTGTTTATTTTCCAATCAATAAAATTTCCCTATGGGAGAATTTCTTACAATTAGTTTCAAAGGACTCATATACTGTTTTATAAATTTTTAAGCATCCCAAAGGAACGATTGTTTCAAGTCCTTTTAGCCCCTTATCTTTCCAAAATCAACATTCTAGTCCCTGTTTTTCTGTTTTCCAAAAATAAAAGTTTCTCTTGTTAATCCTTAAATGTACTCAGTGTTTCTTTCATCCAAGATGGAAGGAAAATCTCCCAGTGTAGTACAGTTTGTCCTTCAGAAAGTTCTTAGCTCCAAAGAAATCAGTACTTGCTAAAGTAATTAAGAGAGGAAGTAGATGAACTTGGTGCCTGTTTGAAAGGCACTGAGTATTGCTTAGGGAAGATGAATATTCTCTGAATATTCCCAATGAATACTGTTAGCAATCTCTTCGCAGAGAGATCTGTATGGAGTCAAACATGGGCAATCTTGGACTTCTCTTTAATCCAGAGAAATGTTCTGAGGAGCTGACCCTTGTAATAGCTCCTATTTCAGCAACATCAACTTTGGAAAAGGCAGAATAGTGCTCAGGCCATCATGTTGTCCAAAAGTCATTTGTCCATCCTTTTCTGGACAGCTAACCCAATGTTCCTAAATGGCAAGAAAGTAAGTCCACATAGAAATGGCAGATAATTGAATAGTAAATATCAATTTTGCTAAAACCTATGGTTGCAAATAAATGTATACACAATAACAATAATAGTGAATGTGTGTGACTGGGGAATGTCCTTTAGGTTTTAATCCCTTTCTTCCCAAATAGATTCAGAATACATTTTATATAGGCAGAAACTAGGAGGATCCTACATAGTTAAGTTCTAAAACTAGTAGGTTCGTAAAAGATATCTCAGCTCCTCTAGAATTATTATCTATTGAAAAACAAAACTCCAGGATAAGGAACTAAAGAGATATTCAGGAAATAAAATTAAATTTTGCCTGTTTTAGTTTCAATACTCCATTTGATCTTTCTACTTGTCCTACTGCCAAATGCTGGGGTATTACACCCTAAATTGAAACAAACGTACATACCAGGCACAATATTCAAAAATAATCATGATTACAGTAAAGAGAAAATGCTGCTGTGATAATACACCTTAACAGCCTTGAAAGTGGCATTTTACCTAGGTTTTAGCTGTGTGTGTCTCTTTCTCATGGGTTTTAACTGGAGTTGCACTCTCAAAAAAACCCAGAATTCCTGCCTTATCACAAAGTCTATCAAAGATGAATCAGAGAATAGTCCAGTTGATTGCAATGAAACTTCCTTAAATGAGGCTGGGCAGTGTGTCTGTCATTTTCACATGGTCATTTCCAAGCCAGTATACTGTAAGGCTCCACTCCTGTTGTATGAAACTGGGAGTTAATCAAGTTGTAGTCAGTATATCAGTATAGAGTATATCTTGGTAGATATATGTACCATTGCCCTGCACTACAATGATTAGGAAGGTCTAATAGACCTTTGGTGTTATTCAAGTTGTAGGTTTTAGTTTTGCTCATGCCATCATAGAAAGCAAACAGAGCAGTGCCCAAAATCACACTTGGGTTTCTTAAATGAAATTTTACAAGAAGAAAAATGCCTGTTCACGTATGCTTTATTTCCTACCTTCCTTTAGATTTTCAAGGAGGTTATCAAAGAAATGTAACATTAAACCATTAAAACAAAAGCTTAAAATGTGTTATCAAAATGATACAAAGCATCACTAGAATTAACTGATTATGTGCCATCAAGTCAATGTCAGTTCTTAGTTGCCACATGGGAAGTTTTTCTTCATGATGATCTTTCTCTAACCTGGCCTTCTGAGTCTTCCAACAGTGCCCTCATTGGCACTGTAATTGCATCCATCCAGCTTCCAGCTGGCCATCCTCTTCTTTTCTCCCACTTTCCCAACATTAAGAACCTTCTCCGGGGAGCCAGTAGAATGAAAGCAAAAGGTAAAAAGCATATTCCAGTGGAATGAAAACCTTAGGAAAAGGTTTAAAAGATCTTTGCCAGCTGCTGGAAGAACATTAAAGAAAGTGCCAAGGAAGCCTGCTGTCAGCTTTGGAACCCATATTTTAATTGGAAGCTTTGAGGCTGGCACATTTCATAGAGGGGTAGAAGATTAAGACTCAACAACATTCTTTCACAGAAAGTCAAGGCCATGTTTGCGGGAGTGTCTCCTGCCAATATCGAATCCGATCGCCCTGTGAGAGTGCACAGACGGGGACTCCTCGGGGTGCCGTCCGCAAGACAGTGTCAGCTGGTGGTGCCTCAGGGAAGGGCCTACTCTTTTGCAGCTCCCACCTTGTGGAACCAACTACCCCTGGAGCTCCATTTGGCTCCTGATCTCCGCTCTTTCCACTGCGATTTGAAAACCTGGCTGTTTGAACAGGCTGGGCTAGACTGACCTCTTGGGAGGGGCGGGTTAAATTAGTTTTAAATTAATTTTAGTTATTGGGCTTGTTTTAAGTTTAATTCTTTTTAAAATATTTATTGTTGTATTTTAATTGTGAGCTGCCCCGAGTCCTTTCGGAGAGGGGGCAGCATACAAGTCCAATTATAAATAAATAAATAAATAAATAAATAAATAAATAAATAAATGTTACCCTGCACCTGGAGAGGAGTGTCTGGAGGAAGGTCTCCAGTTTAATTGGACCATGCGATGGACTGGTGGGTGCAGGGGAGGAATTTTGATTTTCTTTTGGGAAGGGAAAACCCGGAACTCTCAAATTCGGGTTTTCCCAGATGTGCCAATATGACAACTCTAATAAAATTAAATTTTGAGAAAATGCCTGTTTCTTTATTGGCTTGGAGTTTGTTAGTTGGAACGTTGACACCTGCCATAATGAGAATCTTACATGCCATTTCTCCTGCAACCATCCATCTCTGGCAAATGGTAGAGGAACCCAGAGAAATATTTCTATTGAAGATAGTTCAGCTGTGGAATTTGCTGCCATTGGTGATGGCAATCAATTTAAAATAGATGGTTTTACATGAATGGACTGGATCCATTCATGTAGGATCAGGGTCTAGGTGCCCACTCATTTTGATGGCTGCTTACTATCACTGGAAACCTAAGTAGCATGTCTTGAAGGCCAGCTGCTAGGACTGTCACCCTCCTGCCCATATATGTGAATTACCTAAATGCATCCTATTGGCTACTATATTAGAAAGCTGGATTGGCTGGACTACTGCTCCAATGCAGGACTTTACTACTGATGTCTTAAGAAAAGACATATATGAGATCAAGTCGAAGACATGATGAGGTCATAGGCATCCACTACTAACTACAAGGAAATAAAAAATACAATGATCATCTTCCATACTATATCAGTACATTACTTATAGCTTTTGCGTAATCATTTCCCACACTCTATCCCATGCATGGAGGTAATGACATCACAATGCCAGTAAATAGATTTAGAACTGTAATTTGGTTGATTTTCAATTTACAAACTATCATCAAAGTCAACCCTTTGCAGCAAAACTAACCAAATCTTTTAAGGTTGGAGGCCACTCATAAAAAAAGAGGATGAAAGGTGAGGAGAACAGTAAGTACAGTATCTATGTTTGTCAGAAAATAGAGTTTTCTGGTGTTGCTATGCAGTTTACAATTTGTCTGGATTTGGAGAGAGATCAAATCCACCAATGCCAGTGTGGCACCACATACCCATACTGGTATCACAAGCCACGCCCATGTACTATAAAAGGGGCAGCCCAACTGGCATTTACCTAAGTTTTTTGTTGTTGTTCTCAAATGTCCCTTAAAGAGATTGATCAGCATAGGCGATCAATTGTCTCCACATCTACCTCAGAGTCTCTGAAGAGGTTTCTGCTATCTCTGATTGTCAAGCTGGAAGGAGAAGAAAACATCCTTAGGCTAGAGACTATTTGACTTTAATTTTGAGGACTAAAGGGACAGAGAAAAAACTCCAACTACATAGGTGGTTGTAAAACTAAAGAGCACCTGAGAGGAAGAAACCTCAAGAAGGAAGAGAGCACACTGGTAATAGTCTTTCTGTATATTTATTTGTTTGACCTGCTTGTTACAATAAATATATAGATTTGAACAAGACTGGGCTCGACTCTTTACATGATTTAAATATATAGACAAGTTAACAAGATCCTCAAATATTGATCAGTCATAGGATTGATTAATAGAAATTATTCAACAATGTTACCATTACCAAAGGCTTAATATATCTTCATTCATTTTTTAAAAATCTCTTCCTCACAAAATAAACACACCAAGAAGCATCGTGTTTCTGAAAAGCAAAACATAGCAGTATAAACTTTTTTTCTAATGGACATATGACCCACAGATTGCGATGCCCACCTCTGTTATAGGTAGTGTCATATTGTTGCATAAAATAAGGGACCTAGATTTGAGGAAAATGGGTTACTATTAAAATTGGAAATCAGTCTTAGCCATGGTTCATGAGAGCATTCTCACATTCTTAAGTGGCATTTTTGAGGTCCTCCACCTCTACAATCAAAGTCAAAATCAACTTCATGTCAAAAACATACAAGGGGGAAAATTTATTTAGCTAACAGATTTGCAAAGTGATGTCATCTCATTCTGACTGACAATATGATGTACTGTAACTCTGGAAAAACGTGATTTATTTTACTCTCTCGTGTGAGAGATGAGCCATCTTTGAGGGGGGGCAGAGATTTGTCCCCTAATCTGGAATTCAGTCAGCATGCAGGGTGTGCCTGCTAGCTCATTCCCTATTTTCCAAGAGTTAGGTGCTATTTGTGAAAAAGAAGATAAAGCCAATGGTGCTCGAAATAAACAACAGTGATGCCAAGAGCACATGTACCTGCAATGATTCACAAGCTCACATTACGTAGTTGCATCCTGATGTGGAACCAC
Source organism: Naja naja (assembly GCA_009733165.1). Taxonomy (NCBI): domain Eukaryota; kingdom Metazoa; phylum Chordata; class Lepidosauria; order Squamata; family Elapidae; genus Naja; species Naja naja. Next base: position 237,608,282 of record CM019149.1, on the reverse strand, counting down.
AAATATCAAACTTATTCTACCCCTACTCTCCATCCCCATGGGAACATGATTATGAGGTCAAGACAAAAGGAACTACAGAAGTGACTGAAAGCAAAAGAGATAAGATGAACAGGAGGAGGATTTTTTTTTAATATGAGGGATATATATGCCTGTGGATAACCTGTTTAGAATTACATAGAGATTATAGTTAGGTATACAGTGGCACCTGCTCTATAGAGCAACCTCCCCTTGAGACTCAGAGGATCTCTATGTTCCTGGCCATAGAGGGTCTCTATGCTCCTTCTGAAAGTCATTATGATCTGTGCGATCCATGTTGGTATCCATAGATGAACAAGGTGATATTTAACTTGGAAATAAGGAGAAACTTTCTGACAGTGAGAACAATCAACCAATGGAACAGCTTGCCCTCGGAAGTTGTGGGAGCGCCATCACTTGAGACTTTCAAGAAGAGATTGGACTGCCATTTGTCAGAAATGGTGTAGGGTCTCCCTCTTGGGCGGGGGGTTGGACTAGATGACCTACAAGGTCCCTTCCAACTCTGATTATCTGTTATCTGATGATAACCAGCACCTTGAATTGCACCCAGAAGTTGACTGGTAAACAGTATAGCTTGAGGACCAGTGTAGTCACATGGGCAAACAAAGTGCACTATTTTCATGGCTACATTTTAGTTTCTATACTAATGTAGTGTAGACTTCAGAGTGATCTTCACTCTGCACCCATGCACAGGACATTGTAATAGTCCAAATGCAAGATGACTAAGGGGTGAATCATTTTGGGAAGGAGCTACTGATCCAGGAAAGGGTGTAACTGGTGAACAAGCTACAACTGTGCAATCTTATCACCTTAAGCTGCCATTTACACCTGATTGTATCGGAATGATTTCTTTGGTGTTGTCAGCCCATGAATGCTAACTGACAAATTTATAATCTCCGAGTAGTGCACAATTCTATCCAATTACATAAAATTTAAAGGATTATTTTAGTCAGCAAAGTCCCATCAGTTTTCCTGTGTGAATGATGTTCAACAATGCATAAGATTACTAGCACTGTTAAAGGAGATTAGAATAACTATTCGAGTTAGAGAGAAATACTAATGTAACATAAAATAAATTACCTTATTGGGAAAAATTGAAGAGAACAGAAGATAACAAACCTCATTTCTGTCAAAAGTGTATCTATGATACACATATTTGAGTATACATATACTCCTGAAGAGAGGTTAGAGTTCATTTTGCACTGAGTGGTTTTGTTATGCTAGAATTTTGTGCTGGGCACCATTGGATTAGCCTAACAATTGGATATGCCTTTTGAAAATGAATACCATTTATGCTCATGAGGACTAAAAGACTAACAGTACAGCAAAGTGGAAGCCTCAATTTATCCAAAGGTCAAGGATTATTATTAGCAGACAGTCTGGTAATGCTATCTCATGCCAACTAGATACTAGAAAAGGGAAAAATGCAAATTTCTCCCAAAAGCTGCCAAATGCAACCATTTCAGTCCTTCCTTGGGAAGAAAGTAGACATAATACATTGCATTTTTTTTCAAAACCACACAGAGCACTTTTGATGTAGAAGATGGCAACTTTGCCCATTGCAAAGAGCTAACTAGTGTGACACAGCAAGTAGTAACATAGAACAACAGAGGATAACAGAGTTGGAAGGGACCTTGGAGGTCATCTAGTCCAACCCCCCTGCTCAAGCAGGAGAGTCTATTTCAAATATTAGCCTCTACTTAGAATCGAACTCACAGCCTCCTGATTGTGAGGAGAGAGCTCCACCTCTAGGCCACCGCACAGATCAAATGGAGTAACAAATGGAATCTTCTTGTGTCCACACAACACTCATCTGGGTCTCAAATGTCCATACTGGGAAAAATATGTGTAAAACATAATGAAATAACAATACAAAAACCCCTGAATTTTAGCAGTTGTTGCAGGCTTTTAAAAAGTGTATGCTGGAGATGATAGATAGATAGATAGATAGATAGATAGATAGATAGATAGATAGATAGAAGGTAGATAGATGATAGATAGATAATAGGTAGATAGATAGATGATAGATAGGTAGGTAGATATACTTTGAATACATTGGAGAAATTTCCATTAAAAAGACATAACAAGAAACTTATAAATGTATCAATGATATTTACACTGAATTATAGATATTAAGGAAAGAACATAATAAGAACTCTGCATAAGACAGATAATCAGAAATAATAAATGGATGTGGAATCTCCAGTGGATTTGTTTTATTTATAAAATCCATAATGTTGTAGACTAGAAAATGTCCATGTTGATATAAACAGTAATATCTCCGGCAGCCATACTCATATGATAAAAGTTTCACCTACACAATGAATTCAAAGTCATTTCAATTTGATTTAGCTATAATATCTCAAAGAGTCCCAGGATTTTGATTTGTGAAGCTGCCAATCATGCTTTGCTTCTCTTTTTATAGGATTTTCTAATTAAGATGTCTTAGTAATATAGTAAACATATAGGTTGGGGACAATTTTTTTTAATTAGATTTATATGCCGCCCTTCTCTGAAGACTCAGGGTGGCTTACAATGTTTGGAGCACAACCCAATGTGCTCAGCAATAGCCTTCCTTCCATTGTATATGCCTGCTTATTACTAAGCGGCATTTTTACAAAGTCAGCTTATTGCCCCCAACAATCTTGGGTCCTCAATTTACCTACCCTGAGAGGATGGAAGGCTGAGTCAACCTTGAGCCTGGTGGGATTCGAGCCTACAATAATTGCAGGCAGCTGGAACTTAAGTGCTAGGCATTTAGCAGCCTGCACCACCAAGGCCCTTTTATTAATTTAAATTTTAGTGTAAATTACACTTTAATTTGGAACTGTTGAAATAATTTGAATTGTGTCCATGGAATAAAATGGACATACAAACACACCCACACAGTCACTTTGATTAGGATTCCTCCCCCCCCCCAAATATCACTATTGGCATGAGCTGAATAAGTGGAGACTTAAATCCCAATTGCTATTCAGTGTAATCATATAATATTTGTTTACAAATAAACTTGGCAGATTGTCAATAAATCTCTTTATACTCATTTTTCACTCTCTTAACTCTAAAATCATGCATTTATTATCCTTTTAAATTCTAAGTAACTCAGACTGAGAGTAGGTATCTGGGTTCAAATTCAAAAATAGGAAACTTAGATATACATTTGCACCAACTTGATGGTTCTAGTCCAGGGTGGGCAAACTTTTTGACTTGAGGGCCACAATGGGTTCTTAAACTGGACTGGAGGGCCGGAACAAAAGCATGGGTGGAGTGTTTGTGTGAACTAATATAAATTCACAGTTAGATTACTTCACGTAGCCTTCTGGGAGAGCAAGAGAACCCTCCAGTCTTTCGGCAATGCGGGCTGGATAGAACAGCTCAACAGGCCGGATCCGGCCCCCCATAGTTTGCCCACGGCTGTTCTAGTCAGAGGTGGTATTCAGCAGGTTCTGACCAGTTCTGGAGAACCAGTAGTGGAAATTTTGAGTAGTTCAGAGAACCAGCAAATACCACCTCTGACTGGAGATTTTACAGTATCTTTCCTCTGCCACATTAGTGCAGCATTGTTGGGATATATATTGTAAACTGGATCTTGCTTATGACAACTGGTTCATCATCTTTGTCTACTATTTTTTATCTCTAATGGTATACAACTCTTTCTGTACATACTGCAGATGTTCTCATGCTTTTAGTTCACTCATCCATTTCCCCATTTCCAGAAAATTCTTGCCTGTCCCCCATTTCCCTGTTCTGGGCTTCAGCCACCAAAGTCAGATTTTTCATTTATCCTTACCATAAAATGACAGAAAGGCGATTTATTTTATTTACCTTTTGCAGGGTGTGGAGCAAGGTGATTTTTGTTATTTCAGGAGCTGTGGCAGCTCTACACAGTTTTTTTTAAATTACATTTATATGCATCCCTTCTCCGAAGACTCAGGGTGGCTTACAATTTTTGGGATACAACCCAATGTGCTCAGCAATAGCCTTCATTCCATTGTATATGCCTGCTTATTACTAAGCGGCATTTTTACAAAGTCAGCTTATTGCCCCCAACAATCTTGGGTCCTCAATTTACCTACCCCGAGAGGATGGAAGGCTGAGTTAACCTTGATCCTGGTGGGATTTGAACCTGCAATAATTGCAGGCAGCTGGAACTTAAGTGCTAGGCATTTAGCAGCCTGCACCACCAAGGCCCTTAAGTTGTACACAGGCAGCAATTGAATAAATATAATTTGCCCTTTGTTTTCATCATTTTAAGATGGTGCCAGAACTGCCATCTCATGCCTGCACTCAACAATCATCCAGTGCTATTCTGCCATGATCCATGGGAGAGGGTGAGAAGGAGAAGGGGTGCTTGGGAAGAAAGTGAAAGTTAAGAAAGCAAACTCCGAGACAGAGTTTCAAGGTTGATCTGCTACGAGAAGAATGCAGCTGCAAGCCAGCCTACCATCAGAGTGACCGTTTCAAAAACATCTTCTTGGAAATTGATTGGACAATGGGGATCCAGAAAGGGGAAGTACCTGGGAAAAAGTTTTCACTTGGGGATTTGGTGCATGACTTTCAGTTCTGGTTTTGCTTTAGTGTATTTCACTTGACCTTTAGTAAACGATACCTTTGTCAACAAATGGAGTCAAGGATCATTCTTGCTTAAAGGTTCAAGTTGAGGCAGGACTGACAGATGGTATAAACATAATCATGGAGCACTGATGTTTTTCAAAGTCTTGGGGGAATGGAAATTGTGATCTTGTGCAAGTGTCCACTTACAGGTACCATGAAATGTTAGATACCATTTATTATACCCATCAGTAACTTAGCTATAAGCTTTGTTTCTAGATTTTTTTCTGAAAGAAAGGCTATAACGTTTTCATCATTCTTGGGTGTATACTAATTCAGATTGGACATTTTGTTTTCATCAAAAATTCAAGTTATTTAATATTTGCTCCTCAATTTTTTATGTTTATCTGAAGAAAAAAAATGTCTGTCTCTCTATATAAATACACAGAGCTCAAAAGTGAAATTTGACTGACTGATTGATTATGTGCTGTCAAGTCAATGTTGACACTTAGTGGCCGTATAGATAGATTTTATCCAGAAGAATTGATTCCCAGCCTGGTCCTTCAGGTGTTTCTATTTTCACTTTGTTGCTGGTCATTATCCTCTACTGTTTCCTTCTGCCTTTCACAGCATTATAGATTTTTTTTCAGATACCTCAGTCTTGATATGATGTGTACAAATGATGGTAATGCGATTCTAGCCATTTATGCTTTGAGGATGAACCCTAGATTGATTTGTTTGATGTTCCATGTATTTGTTCCATGGCATTTTCAATAGTCTTCTCCAACACCTAAATTCAAAAAATGTCAATTCTCTTTCTGTCCTGCTTCTTCAAAGTCTAACTTTCATGGTGTCACAGAGAAAACCATTGTCTGCACACAAATGTTTGTAGGTATACAGTACTTACTTTCCTGCTTCTGACTACCTTTCCAAAGCATTTATGGTTATTATACCAAGTGCTAGTCTGCAGCCTATTTTTTGACAGTTGATCACTTTACCATTGATAGTTAATCCTGAAAGGCAGAAACAATCCACCACTTCAGTTCAAGGCCTAGTTGTTGTACCTTTATATTTAACCTTAGTTCCATTTTGTTCACTTAGTTCCTTGTATTTTGTTACTAGAGCTTCCAGATAATTTTTTTGTTTTCAGCTATCGATAATGAACTTAAAGAATTTCAAATGCACAAAAGGCAACTAGCAATTGTTAGTAATTTCTTAAAGCATAATTGTTTTTACAAAGTTCCATGCACATACTATATGCAATACCTGTATGCATATAAAGTGTTGAACTGTATTTAATCTTTTTAAATGAAGAGTGTAAAGAGAACATGAAGTGAAAATGCATAGTTCTGTTTTGATCAGCTGTCTGAAAAGATTAAGATATCACAAATAACATGGTTCAACATCAGCCAGCATTAATATTATCTATAATTTTAAATGGTGATGGATTGATGCGGTGGGTATATTTTTGCCTATCCTCCAGAAAGTGAATTCTTGTAACTGTTTTATTTTTTCTCTCCTGTTCAATAAAAAAATGGAGGAGCACAGCTGCAGAAAGTAATGGCTAGCATTTTTTTATGGGAGAAATTTATGGAGTAATGTGTCTACTTTTAGCATGACTATTGTTAAACCTGGGGATCAAGCCAAGTGACACCAAGTATATTGCTTTATCAATTGGATTCGTTCAGAGAAAAATGCTGATTATGCCATGTCTCTCCCCTGGGTGAAGAAACACTGCTTTGCTACTTGAATGGTCGATACATAAAAGTCAAATTCATTATAATTTGTAGCTTTTTTTCTTGAAGAAGAACATAGTCTTCAGTACATCAATATCAACTCTTGAATCCACATAGAATAGAGAAGGTACAGCAGCGTAATTCAATCTCTTTACACTTAATATGGTCAGGAAGGGAGAATGAAAACAGCCTCTTGTAAAATGATGGGGAAACCAGGATGCAATCATTCTGATGGAGCCGTGCAAAGGAGTCATTTTACACCATTTGTTACCAGGGCAACAAATATAGTGAATCCCATACATCTAACAGGTGACATTTTAGCTAAGAAATTGCTTCTTTGGAATTTTTTTTCTCTGCCCGTCTATGAAAAACAATGTTACCAGCATTTTCACTTGTCATCTGCTATAGGGCAACACATTCCTGCTGACAGGCCTATAATGGAAAAATAGAGCACTTAAATAGGATTGCAGTCTAACTTTTGAGATACATGCTAATCTGGTTTTTAAAGAAAGACTTCAGACATTTTTGAACACTCTGAAGCTTCAAGTGACTGGAACTTTGTGTGTGGTGTTCCTGGATGAGCTGGCAATGCATTTTGTTGTGAGATATCATTCTCTGTTCTTTTTTATTTAGTTCCAACTGATTCCTGATTCTAGTCCATGCTTTGGTAATGGACATAGGTCAGCAGTTATAACAGGTACTAGAACAAGTCATGTGAACAAGTCACAGAAATACCTGGCTCTTTTTGGCAAGGAGTTTATACATATTGTGTTTCCAGAGTGACAGGGCAGGGGAGGGGAGAGGGAAGGGAAGGGAAGGGAAGGGAAGGAAAGGTTATAAAGAGACAAATATGTGAATCAGAAGTAACTTACATAACAGGCAGGAAATGAAAAACAAATTACTTCAACTGTAATACATACACCAAAAATGTATCTGTAATATTGGGGCAGAAATGAGAGCCTTCTGTCTTAGACAATATTAGGATCAATCAGGATAAGTTACTGAACACAAAGTGTGTGGCAATCCCATGAACATGATATGGAGTATTAGAGAAAGGAGAGCAAAATACAGTTAGGAGACAAAAGAAGTTATCTACTTCAATGGCAAGGTACATAAATGGAGTTAAATTGAAGTACTCTACAACAAGAAATGCAGTTGAGGGTGAATTTAGTGCTCAAACCACAGATTTAATTGGAAGGCATTGTGAAATATGCCCTGGTGAAATTCCAGCTGATGATCTCTTTCTCTCCCTCTGTCCTTGATGATGTGTAAATGGGTAACTATCTCACCATATGTCATCATTTTTGAACAAATGTCTATTCTAAGTTAATACACAAAGCCGCAGAAAAATGTTTTTTGCAAGCATGATACTTAAGTTCTATTATGAGTTGATCTGTTTGTTTGCGTCTTTATTTAGAGTATGTGTAATCCAATTTTTATTCCCAGATCAAGCTCCAAAGTGAGAAAAGAATAGACACATGCACACAGAAAATGTGTGTGTGTGTGTGAAAATAATTAAAAATATATAGTTTAAAATTGTACTCAGCCAAAATAAAAGTCCCAAACCAGAAAGTGCAGAAGCAGATTCTGGAAAATGTGGCAGCTCTGTGGGGGTCTTAATTCCTTAGAAAATCCAAAATGCAGAAGAATTCTGGCAGATGTCCAAGGCCAAAACTCAAGGAGCTGTCTGTGACTTCATAAATACCTTGAACTGCTTACATATCCTTTTACCAAACTTAAGATGTTATTGTTGTATGAAAAGACAAATTACAAAAGAATATGTATCTTTTACACCAATGTTGTTATGTATGTAGGTTTAAATGTTATTGGTTTATTTGAACTGTTCTTGTAAAATGTCAAATGGGATTGGTTTAAATAGTGCGGAAAAAACCCTGCACTCCCATTGGCTGGCAACTACGGCTGCTGGCTATAAGAAGCAGCCGTAGCCCAGCCAAGTGGGTCCATTCAAGCTGTAGTCACTTAATAAACTCTTCACTGAAGCTCTTCGCGTCTGACTCTTCATGCAAACTTAACAAATGTTATGTAAGTTATTAACTGAAAAAAAAAACAGTTTACTTAATAATAAAAATTGAAAGTAAAATTACACCAAGGCAGCAGTTTATACAGCTCTTCAAAACAGCTCTCTAGCAACTCAGCTACTAGCTATAGATTTCAAGGTAGCCCACATTGTAATATTGCAGAACAATGTAATATCAAACAACAAAAAGCAACAATTCCAATCCATGAGAGCTACACAAGCTTGTTAGTTAATGATAAAGGTTGTGTTGGCAATAAGTATGGAATTCCAAACCAAAATGCTACAGAAATGTAACATGTCCTTTTTATCAAACAGTCTGTTCCTTCAATCAGATAAGCATAAGTGACACATTTATCACAGGTATGTTTTACATTTTTCAATAGTCTGAGTGGAAATTCTTTGTCATAAACACAGACTATATATTGTCTAAACTATTCTGCATTCTGTTATGGATAAGTAGTAGATATCATTAGGTAAGCAGCTTGCATCAATACCATGCTTATTCATGGAACAAACAATTCAGTTAACAATTCCCCCTTGCATCTTATAGAAATAGCTAAGTTTATACTGTTATGTAAAAGTAAAAAGTTGAGGTTTGATGCTATTATTTTATTCTACTGCACCAAAGGGAGTCAGAAGTCAATGTCTTTTCTTTCTTTTTTCCCTTTTCCCTACACTTTTCCCTTCCCTTCCCTTCTCCCTCCCCTATTTTCCTACTATTTTCTTTTGTATTTTATATTATAAACTAATAAAAAATAATAAAATAAAAAACAATTTCCCCTTACACATCTGTGGTTCCAACAACAAATCCAAATACCATAGCCAGTACCAAATCCAACTTGAGATTTAAGCTGATGTCTCTGATGACAGTTGATAGCATATTAGGAGTTCCTGGCAAGTACAAAATGTAGTAACAAGTTGAAACACAATCATTTTATAAAGCAAGAAACAGGCTTTATGGATTCAGGTATATGAATGCAATGGAGAACAAAAAGGGATATTGCTGAATGTTCCAGTCTTAATATTAGATCTCTGAGATCTTAAAATATTTTTAAAGGCAAATTAAAAGTATTGTCACAATATTAAAATGCATGAAAACACAACAAAAATGAGGAGGATCTAAAAAGCTATCTAAAAGGAACAAAGTATGTAAAGAACATGCCCTTAGTAGGTAGAGCCTTGGAATATTCTCAGTGTCCCAGATTTCTTGCAACGATTTGTTGTAACAAGAGCTGAAATAGTTGCTTGCGGAAATCTTAATGAGAGCATGGAAGACAGCCTCCCGTTTCTGTAAGGCTAGCTATTTATGACAGTTGCAGCATCCCAGGATCATGTAATCATCTTTTGCTATCTTCTGTCGAGCAAAGTCCATGGTGAAACTAGATTCATTTAACAACTGTATTATTGATTTAACAACTGCAGTGATTCTCTTAACTGTGACAAAATAGGTCATAAATTGGGGGGAGACTCACTTAACAAATGTTTCAGTTAGCAACATAAATTTTGGGCTCAATTGTCCTAGTAAGTCAAGGAAGGGAAGAGAAGAGAAGAGAAGAGAAGAGAAGAGAAGAGAAGAGTTGGAAGGGACCTTGGAGGTCTTCTAGTCCAGCCCCCTGCTGTGGCAGGAAACTCTATACCATTTCAGACAAATGGTTGTCCAATCTCTTCTTAAAAACTTCCAGTGTTGGAGCATTCACAACTTCTGGAGGCAAGTAGTTCCACTGGTTAATTGTTCTAACTGTCAGGAAATTTCTTCTTAGGTCTAGGTTGCTTCTCTCCTTGATTAGTTTCCATCTGTTGCTTCTTGTCCTGCCTTCAGGTGCTTTGGAGAATAGCTTGACTCCCTCTTCTTTGGGGCAGCCCCGGACTACCTGTGGAATGCAATTGTCTGAAGGGAGGAACTCTTCACTGGAGCACATGGACACACACAAAGGCTTCCATAACAGCTTGCCCCAGAAGACAAGGATAACCAAAGAAGTCATCAAGAACCTTAGCTGCAGAGCACAGTCAAAGGAACAAGATTCATGTTTGATTTTTTTATAAATCAGTTGCAATGATAAGGATCAGAGGTTAGAGGACTTGGGAAGAACCCTGTTCTTGTGAATAGTGGTGGGAACCCACCAGATCTCCCTTATTAGTGAAATCATTAAAGCAATATCTTTTTACATTTTTGCAACTTTTTCACATAATGTTTGCATGACAGATCAAGAGTCCATTCATCTGCAAAACCTACAAAGTGATTTCCCATCTAAGGACTATGTTTATACTCATCTTTCTATCTTTCTTTCTTTCTTTCTTTCTTTCTTTCTTTCTTTCTTTCTTTCTTTCTTTCTTTCTTTCTTTCTTTCTTTCTTTCTTTCTCAGTCTCTGCTAATCCCTTACAGAAGTACCAATCATCATTGCTTATATGGTAGTGTGGCTCAAAGTTGTATTGCTTTAAATGGGATGACATCATCATCATCATCAACTCCCTTCCTTTCCTTCCCTTTAAGTTGTGGTCAGAAAGTTATAAATAATTAGAAACGCAAAGAAAACAATGGTGTAAAATATCACACAGATGGGAAATAAATTGGCAGAAGCATCTGGATTCCTATATCCTTTCTCTTGTCCAGCAGTGAAATCAAGTGAGATGTTGCATTGCCTGACCTGACAAAATATTGAAATTATGTCTTGGACCACACACAGTCAAAGTAGAAATCTCCTTATCTTTTGATAATTTTATTGGTATTTAATTGGTTGAAAAAACCTTTGGGGTTCTATATTACTGGTCAGTGCTGTCTTGCATTTGATTTTTCATAGATATGAAATTAAGAAGACAGAGAAAATTAATTCCCACCTCCTGCTAATCAGTATGATCCATCAAGTTTTGCTGAATTTATCCCAGTTCCCAAACTAAATAAATAAAATTGAGTTTCTTCCCACTTTAAAAGCTCTTTACCATTATATGTAAACCATTTTTGAAGTTATACTCCTTAGTGAGTAATGTGAATTGTAAGTCTGAAAAATTGAACCAAAGATTTAATACTTTAAATTTTAATAAGTGGCAGAGAGAGACTCGTGATTGAATCACATGAAACAATAATTACTTAGCTAGAAAACTCAGATAATAACTTAAAAACAGGTGTCATGGATATGTTGAAAGTAAATAAATATATTCAAGCTAAAGTGATGCCTACAGGATCTTAATCACCCAAATAATTTCTGTTCTTATACTACTGAGATCAGTTTATAGATGATCAGCCTATAGCAGGGGTGTCAAACTTGCGGGCTGCGGAGTCAGATGCTTTGCACTGGCCACCCCCACATCCAGTTTAGCAAAGGGGAAAGTTGCAATACATCACGTGACATTGCCATGACAATGTGAGTTTGACACTCCTGGCCTATAGCAACTTTCATTGGAAAATATAAACATATGATGATACCATTGCAGCTGGAATATAAACTTGAGAAAGCTGTATACTGTGTGGGTTTCCTTTCACATTTTACTTAGAAATCTTACATACATTCTATGAGTTTTCTGAGATCTACCATATTGGACCATTGGTGAATAGAATTCCAATGCATTCACATGCAATGCCTTACAAGTGAGTGAATTCTCTGGTGAAAGATAACTGTAGTCCAACCTTTTTTTCTCTATGCCCACACCAAAATCAAGGGGGATGTTAAAGAACTTTCTTTCACAGGCCATCATAAAAAAATCTTGCTCTTCTTTCTTCCTCTGCCAACTCCTCCCGGCAGGCCAGTAAAAATATGTGCACACCAATTTTTATGGGCTTATTTCAAACTCTATTCTAACTCTGTACGAAGACTGTGTCTCTTCCATTCCCTGTCCTCCTACATTATACCGCATGATTCATTGTATTTGAAGAAGAATGGTAAATCCTAGCAGCTGAAGCTCTTCCATTCTCCTGGATACTCTATTATTTCAAACTGCCTATGAGTTCCAGTTGAGTCCCTAATGGTTCTCCTATTTGCCTACATACTGTTATTACTTAACTCTGCGTGCTGAAAAATTACTTGAGCCACACTACTACGAATACAAAGGATGCTAGATAAAACTAAAATCCATTGTACAATGGAAGAACTTGCACAATAAAGTACTTTTCTTAAGAATAAGCCTTTTTTCCCCTCTTTACAGATTCATAATAACTGAGGCCCATGTTACAATAAAATGATTTCTATTACATTCACACTGAGCATAGATTTATCTGTAGAAAGGCTGTGGCCACTTTTGTGCTACATCTGCTGATGTACAAATGCCGAAGGGATAAAAGCCGTCATCATGGCCAATTTAAAAGGGGTAAGTAAATGATGTCTGTGCATCAGAAAGTGCAACTTAAAACTTTTATTTTAGACAAGTCCTTGTCTCAGACAGATGAAGAGATGGATTCACCTTTGCCTGATTTTTCACTAAAATGAGTGAAAATAATAAATGAGCTGAAAAACAATCTGAGGATACTTGGCTGCAAAGGCAGCCATTTATATTCATCTCACATTGTTCAACGAGAAGTTCAACAAGTAGATAAACCTAGAAAATGTTTGTGGACCCAGTCCTGAATTGTTCAGGGTTTTTTTTAATGCTGTCTGCAGAAATTGCATTTTGATTCTTTCAGTGATTTCAGGCAGTGATGCCCATTGTACATGACATTCTTTCTAAATGGCCCATTTATAGTAAATCAATCTATCTCTGTTGTTCTATGTGTTTCTATTCGATCAACAGTTAATTTACTTACATATAAATCACTAACTACTCTATTAAAAGAAAACAGAGTACCCAAACTAGAAAACTGCCACATTACTCCAATTTGGGATATTCTATTTCGTAAAATAATTATATTAGCAACATAATCCCCATAATAGTGTTGTAGTTCTAGTGACTATGTTTGAGGTAGGAAATGGAGATATTATCACTTTAACATGTGTATCAAGGCTGTGGGATACTTCATATTTGAAGGGGAAAAAACACTTCAGACAATGCAAAAGACAGCAAGATGATTCTAGCAAAAGATATATTTCTTTTAAAGAGTTGCCAAGAAATCTGCCCTAGCAGCCCCATGCATTTCAAAGCTCCTTTTCTCTTCACATCTGAACTCCTTTACAGCCCTAATAAATGTATTATTAATTCTTTAAATCTCTTATGATTTTAAGGAGGAAACAATAGAAGAGGCATTATGATGAGATTATGAAGAGCTACAATGATAAAAGTTGAGGGTATTTTCACAAGTCGCAAAGTTCAGTTGCAATTTTTTTTGGTAATACCGTCTCATATTAAATCAGGGGTGTCCAACCTTGGCAACTTTAAGACTTGTAGACTTCAACTCCCAGAATTCCCCAGCCAGGCAGGGTGGCTGAGGAATACTGGGAGTTGAAGTCCACATGTCTTAAAATTGCTAAGGTTGTATATCCCTGTATTAAATGGTTGTTTCTATAGAAGAAAGATGTTCTCTCAATACATAGCAGAAAGGTGCACTTATGACCAGTAACTTCAGAAAAGACCCTGTTTTAATTTGGACTGCATCAGAGCCTTTCTGCTTTCATTTTCCATAATGAAAGTTGACTCCTATTGATTAGTGAAAGAATAAGCAACCCATAGCATGAGAGCCACATGTGATCTCAACATCCATTTTGCACCACTCTGAAATTCCCCAGATTGTACCACTGAAACCTAAATTTTGCTAGATGGATTTCCCATTTTTAATACACTGTTTTAGCCTTTTCAAATGCTTGCTTAGGTCTTTTCCAAGTGGCATTCTAAATTTTAGCCATTCTCTTTTTCTTTCCGTTCTATACTTCCCAGTCAAAATATTATTGCCTTCAGCTTTCTGCTGAAGTCTTTGAGCAAGTCCTGCTCCAAAAAGAGAAAGCTAATCAATTGACTGAAAGATAAGGTGCATCTTAGATGATATCAGTATCATAAGCCAAGAGTCTAGTTTGACTTTGTATTCTGGCTTGTAAGATAACAACCAGCTAGGAATCCAAGTGGGTATATGCTACTAAATAAGCACAGAAAGAGATTCATTGGTTTGTTCAATCATTTCCATTAGCAAAAGGAACTTAAAAGGAGCAGTTGGGCATCAGGAATTCCTCTATTTGTTTATCATTATATCCAAACTGACCTAGCGAGTAGTGAAAAATGAAAGCAAGGTGAATCAGCTGCATAATTATTCACAATGGAAAAGTATACCTCAAGCAAGTATTAGATTACAGGTATAAGTATAAACATGGTTATGAATACATGAAATGGATACGAATAAAAAGAAACATTAGGACAGGGATGGTAGGCACATTGATGTACTTATGCATGCCCCCTACAGACCTCTTAGGAAAGGAGTGAGGTCAATAGTAGACAGTCTAAGGTTAAAGTTTTTTCGGGTTCAGGAAAGAAACCACAGTGTCAGGTAGAGTATTCCAGACATTGACCACTCTGTTGCTGAAGTCATATTTCCTGCAATCAAGTTTGAGTTTGTATCTATAGTGTGCTCTTGTATTGTTGTGGTTGAAGCTGAAGTATTCATTGACAGGTAGGACATTGCAATGTATAATTTTATATACTATACTTAGATCGGACCAAAGGTGGCATAGTTCTAGGTTGTCTAGGTCTAAAATTTCAAGTCTGGTGGCATAAGGTATACTGCTACAAGTAGAGGAGTGGAGAACTCTTCTCGTGAAATATTTCTGGACTTTCTCAACTGTATTAATATCCGATATGTAGTGAGGGTTCCAGACTGATGAGCTGTATTCAAGTCTAGCAAATATTTTGTATGCTCTAGTTAGCAGAGTGATATTACCAGAGAAAAAGCTACACAGGATTAGGTTAAGAACTCTTAATGCCTTTTTGGCTATGTAGTTACAGTGGGCTCTAGCACTTAGATCATTAGAGATGAGTACTCCAAGGTCCTTGTCATATTGGGGGTCATCAACAAGGTCTTGACTGTTCAGCTTGTATTTTATTTTCTGATTTATTTTGCCAATATGTAAGACACAGCATTTGTTTGTTGAGATTTGAAGTTGCCACTTGTTTGACCGTTCTGACACATAGTCGAAGTCTTTTTGAAGGGTAGCAGTATTGTCAGTGGTGTTGAATAGCTTTACATCATCAGCAAAAAGAATGCAGTTGCTCTTAATATGATCACAAGGTCATTTATGTAGAGTATAAAGAGAGTTGGTCCTAGAACACTGCCTTGGGGGACACCACTGTTGACAGGTACAGGATTTGATAGAGCACTCCCTATTTTGACCATTTGTTGCCTGTTTGACAGGAATGCAGCTATCCAGTTATGCAGGTGTCCAGAGATACCATAAGATTTTAGTTTTAGAAGTAGTTTGTCATGTACCACTGAATCAAAGGCTTTACAGAAGTCTATGTAAATAACATCTATTGCTTTGCCCTGATCGAATTGTGTAGTCCATATGTTTTTGCAGTGTAGGAGTTGCAGATTACAGGATAGTTTTTTTTCTGAAACCAAATTGTTTGTTAGAGAGTAGGTTGTTTGTCTCTAAGTGGAGGATAATGGATTGGTTAATAATTGATTCCATGACTTTACAGGTGATGCAACATAAAGAGATTGGTCTATAATTTTCAACTAGGCTGGAGTCTCCCTTTTTGAAGATGGGGATGACCTCAAGTTGTCCTCCACCTCTTCTTCTTTGCCTTTGAATCACCAGCCTTTTTGCCAAGACAAGTTGGAAATGGTTTACCATTGCCTTCTTCCTAGGACTGAGAGAAAATGATTGGCCCAAAGTCACCAGGGAGCTTCATCTCTAAGGCAGAACTCACAATTTCCTGATTTCTAATTCAGTGTATTTAACCATTATGTCAAACTGGGTCTTAACTCCACCTGTTGTCAAGAGGAAAAACTTTACAGAAAACCTGAGTAGATGGGAATAAAATCTTCAGCTTTACAGAACAATCTCAGGAGTGGTTAAAGACAACTAGAACCTTTTCAGGTTTGTCTTTAGTTAAATCCATTTGAAGAAAAATATAACACAAGGTTATAATGAACTGAAAATCTACTTACACAAGGAGGCATGTTGACTTATTCAAAAGTTCTATATATGTATTGGATCAGGGGTGTCAAACTCACGTCTTCATGGTGGCATCATGTGACATATCGGGACTTTTTCCCCTTTGCTAAACTGGGCATGGGTGTGGCCAGTGCATGACACATCCAGCCGGCAGGCTGTCAGTTTGACAGCCCTGTATTGGAGTATTAACATTTCTGACCTATTGCATTAATACAGTAAATGGATGATACTCAAGAGGTTAAAACAAGGAAGTGTGAGTTTGTAAAGGAAATGCTAAGCAAGACATTATCAGAAACTTGTGTTCAGGGTCCAAAACAAAGGACTGAACAAGATAGGGAATTTGAGCAGAACTTCTTAAAGGCAGTAGCTATTTGTAGTTTCATAGACCACCAAAATACATATGGAAATTATTTCTGCAACATCTTCAGAGATGTTCACAAGGGAATCTGCCACTTCTGGCACCAGAGAAAATGAAAACATCAAGAGCTCAGACAAAGAAGCTGCGTACTTGCTGTAGCAAATCACATTTTCCAAGATCCCTCCTGGTATTTGGGGTGAAATATAGATGTAGAAAAAGAAATCACCATTCTGTATACAAAGCAAATATTACAGCACGATGTAAAGACTATAAAATACTATCTGAAGTTACTTGTCATCAGATGTTCTTTCTGAATGTAGTCTCCCAAAGGATGTAAGCTCACACAGTCTATCCACAGCCACAATATTTCTGTATCATTAAATAAGAAGGGTATATATGATGTTCCACCTGAACATTGATCCTAAAGCTCTTGTTCTCCTAATTCATGTTTTCAACCAAATACAAAGTTGATTGACATTCCACCCCAGTGCTAAAAGGATGCATCTGTGGGTGGTTCAATTCATGCATACTCTGCTTCCAAAAGACATTACACAAGTAAAGGTAAATGGATTCTAAATGGGAAGCTTCAAATGTGATTTGCATGGACTTTTAAAATGTATATATTATATCAAATAATGGCCACGTATTTATTTAGGGTATAATGAGAACATGACAAAGAGAAGTAAACATATACATATATTCATAATTGGTGTCAAGCCCAGCATATACCTTTTGATATATAGTGTTTTTGCTCTCTAGCCCCATCTAGTGGCCTGAGGGACAAATACCAATTATATTGTTTTGAAGCTGACCCAACCCCTTTACCCATCAGCCCGCACTCTCAAAACAAGTGCATGCTGGGAAGCAGACTCCATTTTCCTTTAGCATTTAGGGAGACAGAAGCACAAAGAAGAATCCATCTTAATCTGT
This sequence comes from Naja naja, assembly GCA_009733165.1. Classification (NCBI taxonomy): domain Eukaryota; kingdom Metazoa; phylum Chordata; class Lepidosauria; order Squamata; family Elapidae; genus Naja; species Naja naja. The sequence continues at coordinate 237,590,608 of CM019149.1, read as the reverse complement.
GGTATATGTTCATCCAAGGACAAACCCATATCCCACATACAGAGTAAGATTTAGATTACTTGTATTAATTAATTGTTATGTTCAGCAGTAACTCAATACTGCCTATGGTTCTCATTGTATCTATTCCTATTTTCCTAAGTTTCACCATATCCTGTTCTTTCAATAAAGCATCCAGATCTACACACACAGTCTATTGTATTGGATGATAGGTGGGTTTAGCTGTATGTGGAGCTGCACACAGACTAATGTGTAGTGGGGACAGAACAATGGGGAGCAAAAATTGTCTGCATCTGTAGCATCCCTTAAGCTACATGTGCTCCTTGGGTGGTGCTAAATGGTTGATAGCGATCATGCAACCATATTCCCCTCCTGAGTCTCACAGCCATGATAAACAGAAGAATATAATGATCACTGTTTTGACTTTTTGACCCAGATATTCCTAACATTAGTGATAGCATCATAGATCCTATGAATAGAACTCAATGTAAAGCCCCCTTCCCACAACACAAGAGGAACAAACCCAAGATCCCAGCTACTACCTTTTTGTTTTTTCTATGATGAAAAACAAGCTATACATCTTGATATTTTCATCACTGAAAGTAACACTAAGTAATATCCATTTACTGAGCCAAACGAAGATTGTCTGATGATGGTATTGGTGGTATCGGTGTTAGTGATGGAGATGTTGAAGATGTTTTGACTTCCTAAAATTCTGCAAATTGTAGCTCTTTTCATTAGATATTATGAGAGAAATTCTCTGTAATTGGGTCTGGATGGATAAGACATTGCATGCATATATGTATTGTTTAAAAATAATGGCATGAAGCTAGCATCCATAATAGAGAAAATATATTGATCTTCTTCTCCTAAATAATGTTTTGCCTCATTTATACTCTGATGTGTGCTATCAGCTTAGGCAATTACTTTGGTCTTAAATTCCAAACAAACAACTTAGTGTCTGTGTGTACAAACTTAAATTAGAAGTTATAGACCTTTCTGATACAAAAGCAATGGCAGCCATTGCACCAAGACCTTCTATCAAAACATACCTGAGGCCAAACCTAGCTAAATCAACATTTTTTTGCAAGTCATCTTCATTTGATACTGTTCAAAAGCCAGTAATAAAAAGTACATGATTATACACCTATTATAAATGTAATAAGTTACTGTAATAGGACTGCTTCATTGCAGTATTCCTTTGGTTAGATCATTGTAGCCAATAGGTTATTAACTTAACAGCAAACTTTACCATCCCTCAAGTGGTGGAGAACTGAGGCCTTTCACCATGACCAATAATCTTGGTTCATAGGAGGTATGGTATGATACTTGTCATATCAGTCCGGTCGAATAACCACAATAAGAATAACTAAGCAATTTGAGTTTAACAGCCATTCTTACTGGAATGCAGAGTACAAAATGTAAGTTTAAAGTAAAACAAAATGATGCTATGAATCAAATGGGCAAGTGGGAAATAAAAAATAGATATGGCTAGAGGCAGTTTTGGTGTAGTGATTAAGGCATCATGCTAGAAAAAGGGAGGCCATAAATTCTAACCTAAGTGACTTTAGGTCATTTACTTTTTCTCAGCCCTAAGAAAAAGACAATGTTAAACCACTTTCAAAAGCTTGTCAAGGAAGTCTCAAAAGTCTATGTCGGGAAGTCAGCCCTAGCTTGAAGAGGTTCTAGAAGATAAAAAATTAAGTTCTAGATCAAGGGTGTCAAACTCACAGCCCATGGGCTGGATGCATCATGCCCACCCCTGGGTTAGTGAAGGGGGAAAAGGTTGCTTGATGATAACATGTCATCATGAGTTTGACACCCCTATTCTAGAGGAATATGAAGCAACCTTTTATCTATTTTTCACTTGTGTTCTTTCCCTCCAGCCAACTCAGTCTCATCTTAGAAGCAAGGAGAATTGCAAAGAGTCAAAAAATAGAGTAGAAAATGGTTGAGAAGCTTCCGTAGTTATTGCTATCTTAGCTAGTGTTACATGGAATAAATAAAGCAATGGTCTCCCTCCCCGCACATACCCATATTGTCCATAATTATCCTGCTTGTAAACTACAGCACTTCAATAGAGCTTTAGCAAAAGACAAACAAAATGAATGACCAAAGCTTTATTTCCATTTAGCATTCAAGCTTGAGTAAAGAACGGGATGGGCCAGAGAAATGGGTAAACCAAATCCAAAGACAGCCAGTCCACAGATTCAAGGATCAATCACAGGAATGGAAATAGCATGAGTTATTTCCAGGTAGCATGAAACCTGGAATAATGAAGGTGGAAAAGAGTGGAAGCTGGAATAATAGCAACCAGTTCTAATGGCTCTCCTGCTCTTTTTTGATGAGGCACAAACTTACCTGCTGTTTGTGGAATGTTGCAATTTTCTCGTATATTGCTTTCAGCTTTCTAAGGTAAAAACAGGATAGTCTTTCTCCTCTGCAACTGATAGAGAACCATGAAGGACACTGATAGTCGAGTTGCTTTCTTTGGTGGAGTTGATCTCATTTAGGAAACCCTGCAGGCATAAAAACAGACCAAGACTAATGATTCCAAACAAATTAGTACACCGAACAAAGTAATATGGCAAATATAGAAAATATACCAAAAATATGCAAAATGCATAGATTTGCAGTTAGCCAATTTAACCAGCTAGCAAAAAATTAGTAACAAACTCAAGGATACCTTAATATTACTATTAAGTAGAAAACTCCAGTGTAAAAGTCCAATGAAAAGACCATCTGTAAAATGTTCTTTCGAGGTCCTTGACTAATAAAGGAATAATAAATCTAGACTTCACAACTCTACAGAAATTACAGACAAAAAAAATACAGATCAGAGATTGTACAGGAATTTCTCCTGATGTACAGAAATGATTCCCCTTAAAACGGCCAGTCAGAAGTTTTGACAGAAGAGACTGAAAGCTAATGACAAAAAGGCAAATCATAGAAAGAGCAAAAATCTAAATATCTGGTAAAACCTTTTCTGATAATAGAAGACAAACCAAGAGAAATTGGATAGCGTGCTTTTCCAAGGTCCCTTCCAGCTCTATTCTGATTGATTGACTCTACATGCTAAAGGCATAAGATATTGATATATCCTATGAATAAGATAGGAGCCTCAGTGGCGCAGTGGTTAGAGTGCAGTACTGTAAACTACCTCTGCTGCAGCCAGCTGCCTACAATTTAGCAGTTCAAATCGCATCAGGCTCAAGGTTGACTTAGTCTTCCATCCTTCTGAGGTGGGTAAAATGAGAACCCAAATTGTTGTGGGCAATATGCTGACTCTGTAAACTGCTTAGAAAGGGCTGTAAAGCACTATAAAGCAGTATATAAGTCTATGTGCTATTGCTATATTGAATCACCATATCCTCAATACAATACAATAGATTTCATTTGACTATTGTCCTAGATAGATAAAGAGCACAAAGAAATGCCCATAAATAACAATTCTTCAGTAAAACATGTTGCCAAGACCTAGCAAGAGACACACGTAAAGAGATATATAAATTGAACTTACAGACTAATTCCATCCAGTAACTGAAAGTTCTGTATAGATATATACATTATTGAAATGCTTTAGAGCAGGGGTGTCAAACTCCATTTCATTGAGGCCCGTGTCAGGATTGTGTTTGACCTCAGGGAGCCAAGGTGGGCATTACTGGGGTAGCATGGCCAAAGTAGGTGTGGCCAGCTTGATGTCGCTCGTGTCGGGGGCATCTGTGGTGGCCAAGTGCTAAGGCAGACTTTCCTCAGACTCTCCCTCACTCTCATTATAAGCTTCCTTCCTCCCTCCTTCCCTCCCTCCTTTCCTTCCTTCCTTCCTTCCTTCCTTCCTTCCTTCCTTCCTTTTCTTCTTTTTTCTTTCCTCTTCATTCTTCTTTCCTTTTACTTCCCCTCTTTCCTTATTTTTCCTTCCTTGGTCTCTTCTCATCTTTCCTTCTTTTTCTTTCCCTTTTCCCTTTCTCCTTTCTTCTCCCTTCTTGCATGCTCAAATGCAAAAGGGGAAACGTTTCTCCTTTTTTTTTTTTTAGTTTATTTTGCTAGCCCTCTGCCAGCAAAAACAGAAGTCAGGGAGTCGCATGTTCCGATTTTGCTGGCAGACGCTGTATCCAGGGTGGCTCCATGAGCTAGATCTTAGCACTCCATGGGCCAGATGCAGCCCGTGGGCCTTGAGTTTGACACCCTTGCTTTAGAGTGTTCCAAAGAAAGATCTTGTTCTATTGGGAGCCACATTCTAAATCCACATAGGAAATTAGCTTCATTTGCGGTGGTAGATATGGCAAGGCTTTGGTTGCATACATACAGCTGCCATCTTGAATTTTGGATACTTCCCATGACATCCCTTCTCCCAGTGATGATAGATGCTGGGAACCAAGTTCTGAAACATTTGGAGGACTGAGAGGCATCTTTATTGTATTACAATCCTTGAATGTTCACATATTCTCTTGACTCAATCTCATATTGCATGAGATTGAGCTGTGGTGGCACAGTGGTTCAGGCTAATTGTGCCGACTCCCAGCAATTCAATTCTCAATGGCTGAAGGTTGACTTAGCCTTCCATCCTTCAGAGGTCAGTAAAATGAGGACCCAGATTGTTGGGGGCAATATGCTGACTCTGTAAACTACTTAGAGAAGGCTGTAAAGCACTGTGAAGTGGATATATAAGTCTAAGTGCTATTGCTATTCTTACGTGTGGCCAGAATTTGAAAACAACGTTTAATACGATATAGTACTTGAGGAAAATGGTTTGGCTGAGATCGACATATGTGGGACTGATTGGGGTAGATTGTAAGGGTGATACTGAAATATAATTTTATTTTATGTATCTCAATATTACATTATTGTATTTTATTCCAGTTCCATTTTAAATTGTTTTTATAGGATTTTATTAAGAATTTGTGCTTGGAACTCTGTATTTTGATATGGCCTATGGGCTAATCAATAAACTAAACTAACAAGCTATTACTATTCTTATCAGAATTCAATCAGATCATCTGTAGTCACATTAGACAAGCAGGATCCCTTCATTCAAATTTAATTATCATTTAAATATCCCTAGCTCAGACTTTAGAAACATTCTTTTATATTCCTTACTTTTTTCCATTTCCCAGTGACAAATATCTGGAAACAAGACTTCCAATTAATCTTTTCTAAATTGATCCCTCTATAGATTTTGAGGTTATAATTCCTAGGATGAGCAGTTAGTATAAAAAAAGAGTTAAGCCAAAGAATAATGATGCGGAAAGCTTTTTTCAAAATATGAATGCATTCCTAAAGCAAAGAACAACTTTTACATCACAAGAATACATTAATCTCTCATTTTGTGTGAGTTATTTCCACTACTGCACTGACTTCTCTTTGTTCCAAGTTGAGGCAGTCAATCTTTTTGAAAATGGAAGAGTCAACATAACTTTTATGAAGCATTATTTTTAGCAATTGGGAGGATGAGACAGTGTCATGGTGTCATAAAGTGGGCAGATTTTTTTTCTGGGTTTCTGGATGGCTTCTTTTTTCTTTCTGAAGCATTAATGCAACATTCACTCTATTTTTCATCTGTAAATGGCAGGAAATCATTGCTGCTGATTTTGACAATTTGCCACAAAATTTTGGTACTGTATTGTTAGAGTCTCCTGGGATTGAAAGCAGCACAAAAATTAAGCTTTCCAATACAGTTTTATACTGAAAAACAGTTCATACCTTTGTAAAATAAAGCATCTGACAAAGCCTGGTGCTTTATTTGTCAGTGAACTCCATGACATGTGAATTTCCACTTTAAAATGTTATGCAAGTAGGCACCTCCCCCCATACACAAATGCCATATTTCAATAGTTCTTAGAGCCTCATCAAGTTAAACATTCATATTTCTCTAACAATTTATGGGACAAAAAAGCCAGGGCAAAACTAGTTTACATTGTTCACAGCAGAAACCATGTAAGTTATTGCTCAATCACCCAGATAATAATGGTCTTGGGACCATACTTTTTATCCATTAGGTCACCAAGAGATAACAGATTGCCCAAGGCCACTTAGCAACTTTCCGAGCTGAAGCTGGAGCTGCCCTATCCAAGACTAATACACATTCTACAGCAACCTGTCAAGCGGAAAAGAATGGTGAGCTGTTTACATAAATGTCGGAGAAATTCCAAGGCCGGATCAGTTCTGATTTATCATATGCCTCCATAAACATGTCAAAAAGATGCTTGCACAATTGGATGTCGTGGCTGTGGTGGTGCCCTCTACAAACTTTTCCCCCCATTTTCACTTTCAAGCCAGGCAAAATAGATGGTGGGAAAGTGATCCGGTGATCAGGTGGATCACCTAAAGAAGAAATCATCCCAACTGTAGGATGACCAAGGCAGCAGAAAGGGTGGGATGGAAGGACAGAGTGCAATCAAATAGTAGAATTTATCAAGGGAAAAAGAGGAATCCAGCATTTCTAAAACACTTGAAGGGGGTTAACGGATGCATTTCCCCACCATGGTTTAGATATTGCCCAAATGTACAATGTGCCTTTCCATGCACTGTCATAAGTCAGCTAAAACATATGTAAACATATGCTGTGTCACTCATTAAGGAGAAGGGTATAATTACACTTTTAAATGTGGCAAAGCATTCAGAGAGTAGCATATAATTTTCAGAGCAGGAGCCTTTATGAAACATATCTTTCCCTGAGTGTTTATACAGCCTGACATCTTCAGGTTTGTTCAGATCAAGAGCCCCACTGTGAATGAACAGGCTTCAGACAAAAGGAGGCAATTTGTGCTGGAGGTGCCATTTCACAGAAGAGTGGCAAGGAAGGGAGGGGAGATTATAGGAGAGGCTAGAAGGAGACAATCAATATTATTGCTTCCAATTAAGATATTTGCCAAATTCCGAGTCATTACGCTGGGTGGGGTGGGGATCTCCAAATCGTTTATTTTAATCACATAAGCCTGCTTTCTTTTCAGAGACAATAACACTGTAATTTGTAAGATGGCAGAAGAGAAACCAGGGCTGGCTGGTGGGAAGTGGGGAAACCAACAATGTAAATGTAAACCAAGGGCCTGGTGACCAGGTTCCCCCTTGACTGCGGGGGGGAGGGGCATACTCCAAAAAATGGAAGTGATGCTTGTCTGCTTTATTGAGGTGGTAAGCAGCCTTCAGAATATCTAACTACATTGACCACCAGGAGGCAGTACCTGAATAGTTTGTCCTGTTTGGGACTCTTCAGATGTATGCAGCCAGATGTTATTCCAGATGTTGAAATAGTAATTAAATTGTCCAAGCAAGATCTTCAAGTGAGAAGCCCTTTGTGTGTTTTCTGTTGGAATAATTGCATCCTCTATTGGACTGGAGCAAACTGGAATTATAAAAATTTCTTAGACAAAACCCTTTTCTCTCTGGTATGTAAGAATGACTACATGTTATTAAGAGGTGAATTGGAGATTATTATCCATTATTCTAATTTGCTGTGGCCTATAGTCAACTGGAGTTAAACATAAAGGTGCTACAACTCAGCACTCAGCACTCAGACTGTTTTCTGAGGCAGTCTCTCTAAAGACATTTGCACCATAGGAGATAAATCAGTTGTTTCTTTCTGATTTTCTTATTCATATGTCATCATCATATGGCTAAATTAAGATAGTTCTTACTAATACATATTGCACCACTACATCAGCTAGTCTTATCTTCCCTCTTGTTTAGTTTTTCTTTCCTTTTCTAGCTGCAACTATACATAATGGTATGTGGGAATAATCTTGAAAGAGTGTAGACCAGATAACCAGCATGTAAAGATAACTGAGCCCAGAAAAGGACAGAAAGCATGGAAAGAGTGGGCTATAGAGGAAGTGCTGCATGGATTGGGGAAGGCACATGGAGGGGGGGCAGCAGAAGTCAGGGAAGGTTTGTGGGAGTGAGCAAGAGACAGCATGTGAGTTGGAGAAGCTGTGTGTTGGCAGCACTGTTTGGAGAGGGAGTGTGTGGGTGTGTAAGAAGTGCCAGATGAGTCAGGGAAGACACACGAGGTACAGGGGGCATGAATCAAAGAAGATGCAGGAGACATGGGTTGGTCAATGTGGGAGGTGGCTTCCTTCTTCCTTGTTCATCCCACCCTCCTTTCCTTCTCAACAGGCAAATATGTGGCTGCTGATGGGTGGGATAGGGAGTGGAAGATTGTGAGAGCGGCTGGGAAACTGTCACAAAATGTTCAATATGAGCATCAAATGACTACAGCAGCAGCCTGGTAACACTGAAGCAGCCACAATTTCCTCAAATTTCATCCCCTTGGGAGTCATGGGCCATGGGACTTTGAGGGCAGTTTGGAGGCAACTCAAAATGGATTGTTAAACCTCTTAACACCCTTTTTGCTTCCTGAATTAAGTGCAAAAACTCAAATTTCACCATCTGGGGGCATCCTTTTAAAACTTTGCCCATTTGTGCAAATGTGGAAGGGGCCTAATGTTCCAACAGAAGACTTAGTCTTACAAAAAATAACAGACTGTGCAGAAATGGATATGCTTACACTAAAAATGAAAGAAAAAGAGGAATCTGATTATTATTCAATTTGGCATACGAATGGTTAGAAAATAGAGATAAGGAATGAAAAGCGAAGATTACATAGAAGAAACCTTAAGTGAATGGTATATAGATAGGTAAAATAGATAAAGATAGAGTTTAATAACAAGTATAAATAAGGATAATAATTATTGGTGATGTATATGAATGGATGATAGAAAACATAAGATAACACTGTATGCCAGTGTCAAAATGCTGTTGAAAATATAAATAAGATTTATACTGGTGGAAAAACAATAAAAATTATTTGGGGGGAAAAAACTTTGCCCATTTGTAATGAATCTATCTGCCCAAATATATCAGTAAGTTAACATTCCTGTACTATAAGAATTTTGTTTATTGACAATATAGTGCTTAAATAAATGCACTTTTTATCAAAGAACTGTTGGTTATGAAGACTAATCAAAAAAAGTATTAATGCTATAATAAGGAGTTTAAAGTTATGAAAGAATATGGATATCTGCTATTGAGCAAAAAACTAAGTAAAAATCTTTATATTAAGCTTACTATTTGCTTTTCAGGTCCTTTCTTATTTCCTAGGTTTCAAAAATTCAACACTGAGTCAGTTGTTTCTTTCTATTTTTATTCCACAATTAATTTTATGCTTTATTGCTTGAACTGAAATACCTATACTGACATAAAGCTTAACGGTATCCTAAGGAAAGAAAAAAAACAGAGAGAGGGCATCTCTAGAACTGACATTTAAATGGTTGAAGGTGAAAAAATATATTTAAATATACTTATTCATAAGAACCAAAGAGAAAAAATAATGATCCAGTAAGAACTACTAGCAACGACAGATACAATTGATCTTCCCACTGTGCATTGAAAATAGATAAAGCAGTGTCAGTTCATTGGAATTTGCAGCATTACTAAAATTATGGTAACCGGCCATAACATGCTGGTTTACATTATTTTGTATCATGGGTTGCTGTAGTTTCTTATTCATAATTATTTTTCTTGAATTGCCAACTTTATTGCTAGTCTTTGCCACAGCTAACAGTTCAAGAGGAACAGAATAACCACACATAAATGTTAGATTCGACAGAGTTCTCTATTAAATGACTATAATCTGGAACTATTATTTGCATTATATTAATTAATCTTATTAAAATATAACAAATATTACAGAATGTAATGTGGCATTATGCTTCCTCCTCCTCCTCCTCCTTCCTAGTTAAGTGAAAGATCTCACTTAAAGTCATGACTGTGTCTGACTTATTGCATCAGCTCTATGGCAGTCAGTAAGCAAATCACCTGCAGTCGCTAAGTGTGACATCATCATGTGACCATGACTTGTGACTTATTACTGGCTTCTTCATTGATTTTGCTTGTCAGAAGCTAGCTGTGAAGCTCACAAATGCCAACAGCTATGGTAAATGCACACCAGTTGCCAAGCACAATCACTAAACAAGGCAGTTGTTAACCAAGAACTAACTTAGACCTACTTCCCTCTTTCAGTGAGACGTAAGGGAGAGCACTTAGATTGGAAGAAGAGGCAGGAGTTTTTTTCCCTCCAATTGTTTTCCTTTCATTGAAAGGAAAAACAAAAATTGCCAACTGGATATTATGCAGGAGAAGTATTCACTCTTCAGAATAACCCTCCCAACAAAGGTGAGCAGATGTAGTGAGTCATTGAGGCTAAGAGCTGGCAGGAACACAATTACCCAGGCTGATTAATTAAACAGGACCAGAGGGAGATGCCTTACATGTCACATTTGTTTGTTGCATCTCTGCTCTTTCAGACTGAGTTGACTGTGTTTTATAGGCTCTAGTCATGTGTTCTACCACTACCAGCTCATCTCCAACTGTTTCCACATCTGGAGAAGAGCATATTTCCAATTCTTCCCTGTGATTCCTTGTCTCATTTAAATTTTGGTCCTGAAGAAACATCAACTTCTGCTCATCATAGGATTCTTCAGAGATAACCCTGACAATCCTCTGCCTTCAAGCATCAATTCATTGAGGGGGTATAAATCAAACTTCCAAACAGAGGGTCAGTTTTTAACTTAAACTCCAAAATATACACTGGAACACAAGCAAGAACATACATAACTGCTCTGTTCTTTAAACCTAATTTAAGTCAAACAAAGAATTCTATACATAAAGACTTTGCATTAAATTAGGACTAGAAAAGTCCAAGCTCAATTTCTTCTACTAAAAAATAAATTGAAAAGAACTTGAACTATAAATATATGAATGCTGTATAAAAAAAGATGCAACCACATTTTTAAAAATCTTGTTGATTGCACATTCATATGGATGATGAAATCAATTCAAACAGGCTTGCCATGCAGAATTAACTAAAATGAATCTAAAAATCTCCAAATGGATTTAGGAAAACAAAACAATTTGATTCTTTATCCCTTGTGGTCCCCATCATACCTCCCCCATTCTCTCTTCTTCTATCTCTCTCTTGCTTGTTCGCTTTGTGTATACAGAGGACTTACTTAAATTGTTCTTTCAACTTGGAAGTTATTATCAGTCTCAGTGGTATCCCTTAGTTTAAGTACAGAGAACATCTTTATAAGCAGGAGAGTATTTCAAAATGGAAGAGACTTTTAAAGTGTAACCCCTGCAGGTTGCATTTTTCATGGTCTTAGTGAGGAAAGAAAGCCAACAATTTCCTTCTATCCAGTTCACTCTGGGGCTCATACAAAATGTGTCATATTTTGCAGAGATACTCCACTAAATGGATGCCAAAAAAAAAAAAAAATCCACACAACGATTTGGGAGAATCATTTTGGAAACTGTAAGCTTCACAAGATAAATTTGTTCTCACTTTAGTACTTCAGCTCTAGCTGGCAGGTTTATTTTTACTAATGGCCATATAGTTTATATTTTAAATGTATGTAACTAAAAGTTAATTATATAAATGTATGATTTATATAATAGCCACTATGTGATGCAATGTAAGGCCACCTAGAGTTTCCTTGCGGCAGGAGGGTAGGCAAACTAATTTAATAAACAAACAAACAAATAAATAATGAATGAATGAATATATTATGTACAAGAATGTTACAACTTACAACCATTCATTTAGTAACCATTTGAACATACAATAGCACTGAAAAAAAGTAATACCATAATGTTTTATTATTTATTTATTTATTTATATTTGAACTTGTATGCCGCCCCATCTCCGAAGACTCGGGGCGGCTCACACTAAAAACATAGAACAATAAATATTTAAAAAGACATTAAACTAGCAAGCCCAAATATAAAACACAACAAGACAATAAAATATATTAAAAAACCCATCCCTCCCCCCAAAGGAGGGTCACAGCCCGGGTTGGTCAAACAACCAAGTTTTTAATTCGCGGCGGAAGGTACGGAGATCAGGGGCCAGACGGAGCTCCAGAGGCAGTTGATTCCAGAGGTCGAGGGCCGCAACAGAGAAGGCTCGTCGTCGGGGAAGTACCAACCGGCATTGGACCGCCGATGGAACCCCGAGGAGTCCTCGCCTATGAGCCCGCACAGGGCGGCCAGAGTTAGCTATTGGAAGAAGACACTCCCTCAGATATTGGGGACCCATGCCGTGTAGGACTTTGAATGTTAAAACTAAAACCTTGAATCTCACCCGAGCGCAATCGGCAACCAATGCAGGCCACGAGGAGGGGGTAACATGGGAGAACCGGGTAACTCCCATCACCACCCGCGTGGCCGCATTCTGCACCAACTGCAATCTCCGGATGGTATGCAAGGGCAGTCCTAGATAGAGAGCGTTGCAGTAGTCGAGTCTCGAGGTGACAAGGGCATGAGTAACCGTTGCCATTTTTTATATTTATTTATACAGGAACCCTGGTGACACAGCAGTGGTTCGAATGCAATATTGTAGGCTAACTCTGCCCTCAGCCAGGAGTTCGATTCTCACTGGCTCAAGGTTGACTCAGCCTTTCCTCCTTTCGAAGTTGGTAAAATGAGGACCCAGATGGTTGGGGCCAATATGCTAAATTGGCCCCAACAATCTGGGTTAGAGAGGGCTGCAAAGCATTATGAAGTGGTATATATGTCTAAGTGCTATTGCTACTGTTACTTTTTATTTTATATTTCTATATTGTACATATCTTAATATTGTATAGGTTTTTTCTGGCTTAATGTTTGTTTTCACACGGTATGCTGTCCAAAGTCATATTGTTTGCTCTGACTGGCGAAAAGTAAAAGAAAAGAAAAGAAAAGAAAAGAAAAGAAAAGAAAAGAAAAGGGTGTCCATTGAAGAGAATAGTTTCCATACTGCATAGCAGTGAAATTATGCAGAATTAACTAAAATAAATCTAAAAATCTCCAAATGGATTTAGGAAAACAAAACAATTTCATTCTTCATCCCTTGTGGTCCCCATTAGAGCCTTGGTGGCTCAGGCTGTTAAATGCCTGCTCTTAAGATCCAGCTGCCTGCAATTAGTGCAGGCTCGAATCCCACCAGGCCCAAGGTTGACTCAGCCTTCCATCCTCTCGGGGTAGGTAAACTGAGGACCCAAGATTGTTGGGGGCAATTAGCTGACCTTGTAAAAATGCCGCTTAGTAATAAGCAGGCATATACAATGGAATGAAGGCTATTGCTGAGCACACTGGGTTGTATCCCAAAAAATTGTAAGCCGCCCTGAGTCTTCGGAGAAGGGCGGCATATAAATGTAATTTAAAAAAAAAAATTATACCTCCTCCACTCTCTCTCCCTCTCTCTCTCCTTTGCTTGTTCCCTTTGTGTATACAGAGGACTTACTTAAATTGTGCATTAAGACTGGTGAAAAGAAAAAAAGGGGGGGGAAAAGGATGTCCATTGAAGAGAATATTTCCCATACTGCATAGCAGTGGAAATTATGCAGAAAATATATAAACCATGATATATAAACAATGCAAAGAATACAATTTATAGTGTGCTATTTATTATTCAGTGTTAAATAATATATAAATATAAAACCCTGCATCTCACTTCAGCAAAAATATTATATTGTCTCCAGAGAGAGACTACAAAACATTTAGAGGTAGGTAGGAAGCTAAGAAGAAAGATTTAAAATGGTAGGTGGCACAAATAATGTTTAATATTTTTCTAGGAAGCTTTTGGGCTCACAAAGGAGAAAGCTAGATGGATAACAGCAAGAAGATATCATGATCTATTTGATCTGTTTTAAATTTAACAAGGAAAATATACGGAAATAGACATGTGCGTGAGCAGGCATGCCCATGGGACCAAAAAAAGGCTATTTAAAAAAAATACCTTAGCTGTCTAGTATGCCCCCCTTGGAGAACAAGATTTTCCCTCGTTATCACCTATCTGGAATTGATGACAAAGGGTTAACCCCCAAGCCACAGATCAAAATTCAGCTGGGCCCAGTGCTTCACTCTGTATACAAAACCATCCAGAGACACAATGAAAATAATGGAACACAATGCATCTGAGTATCAAGAATTTTCACAATCGACTGCCTGAGAATGACATGCATTTCAGCCATAACAAAGGGAAATGTGAAAGCACACTTATTGCGACATTCAGCATCCTCAAATCAGAACACAAATTCTGTGGGATAAAAAAAATATTTCGATCTTCCCCATTTGTGCAATAAAAAGGCAGCTCACAAATTACAGAAAGACGTTGTTTTTCTGCTGCATGTCCGGATTATATGGAGAATCTATAAATTAAACAGAATTCCCAGTTTAGATATACTTCAAGAATGGGATTACAGAAGATCTGGATATACTGTAAATTGATTTGGTTTGACTAACATGTTAACATTTGGTAATGAGACATGATGGTGCAGTGGCTAGAGTGCAGTACTATAGGCTACTTCTGCTGACTGCCAGCTGACTGCAATTTGGCAGTTCAAATCTCACCAGGCTCAAGGTTGATTCAGCCTTCCAACTTTCCAAGTTGGATAAAATGATGACCCAGATTATTGGGAGCAATATGCTGATTCTGTAAAACAGCTTAGAGAGGACTGTAAAGCACTGTGAAGCGGTATATAAGTCTAAATGCTATTGCTATTTGGAACTTGATTATCTACTAATATTCAAACTACTTGAATGCCATAGGACCTCTCTTATTGTAGAAACATGTCAGTAGAAAAATAGAGAAACTGCCTTAAGCTGCATCTATTTGGATTTAGACTTTTTAGACTGAGAAAAGGTTTAACTTCCATTTCCTAATTACCTGAGGATGTTCGGCTGTTAGATGTTCTGCTAACAGAAATCTTCTTCAAAAGTATTTCCAGTGAAGCTGCTTAATGAAGTAACCAGAGAATTAGAAAGAGGAGTCACTGATCAGCTTAGAGTATACCATATTTGATTTATTTTAAAATTCCCAATATATAACTGCAACCTACTGTCAGGGGTCCGACTGATGCTCTAATTAATTCATGAGCCCCGAGCCAAGTTTCAAAAGAAATCCAATTATTTATTAGGAGCAACATGTCGGCACTTTTCCCAAGTGCAATCGGCTCTGCCCTACATAATTTACTGCCCACCTATGACTGTTTCCCCCGCTTCCTCCCAGGTTGTGTCATAAATCACATTCTCCAATGAAACACTTTTGTGGGCTGTGGAAAACACGCCTCTCCGGCTGGGCTTAGTAACCTGAGACACAATCTGGAAAAAGGTATGCGTGGAATGTGCTTCTGGTCATAGCAACAAACTGCTCCATCAGATGTTCCCCACTCCTTCTTATGGCAACTCGAGAGCAAGCCAGGAATGCTTCACGAGTTGACACCTACTTTTTTTCTTGATCCTGATTGTATTTCTTGTCTTTTATCTCTCTTTTTATTATTTAATGTTGCTGGTCATTGATCTAATAAATAAAGAAATTTCAAATTTCACCAATGAGCTATCCTAGCCAGAAATTCTAATAATTTTTTTCCCCGGTATTTCTGGATGCCAACAAGTTCTGGAACACAACACTATAAAATCTTCCATTGGCTTAATTTGACAAATATTGATGCTTTTTGAAAAGTTGTACCTCTCCTACACAGGCATTACATGCATACAAATATCCATATTCAATTATTGTAATCAAATGATAGCAAATAAATAGCCCCCTGCTTAATAAATTCATCCACAAAGGAATGAAATATGCATCCCATATATATTAATGAGACTAAGCTAAATTATAGAATGGCATCTTTCAGGCATCTTTACACAGGGAGGATTTATGGAGGAGAAATTCATTGCACAATAATAGTTTTATTCCTCCAACCTATTTCATATCAGCATTCGCAACAACAACTGCTAGCACAACACAAAAATGACAGCAGAAAATGGAACAGGAACAAAGTTCTCCACTTGAAAGATTCTGTTCCTAAACTATTCGAACTACTAGCTCTTGTATTGGCGGCTTAATGTATTCTGGTTTCTTTCAGCCAGGCTCAATATATGGGAAATAATTTTATTCCAGCTTTATACAATAGTTTAGAGCTGCTTCTGCTCTCTCTCTCTAGTTTTTATAGTATACACCAAATCCTCAGGTCATTGTAGATAACTTCAAGGTTACTGCCTTTTTTTCCTAAAGAAATGTGAGATGCATCATTCAGCATAAAGCAGATATGAAAGGAGTTCAACAGTCTTGATAAGTGACAGCTGGACAATGTGCCACATCAGACAGTGGAGGTTTAAAAATAGAAGCTTTTCAAAGAGAAAGCAAAAACTAACTAGCTGAGAACTGAGGGAAGAAAAGGCAGGAGGAATGCTAAAAAGAAATATAGAGCTGTTTCAAGCCATATAGTTCTTTTAAATATTGAACCCTAGCCTGGTGTAAGTTGGAAGGTAACATGTGTTGAAAGATAGCAAATCTCCAAAATAAAGAGCAACAACAATGCTCCTATGCACAAGAGGAACACATAGGCAACACATTCCAGTGAACTATGAAACAAAAAGAGAGGCATAAACTCATTTTGCCCGCATTCAGAGTTCCCCTCATTTTGTATACGGTGTTGCCAGTGGTTGCTCATGACTCTTTTTAATCCACGGGAGTGTATTTAGGGGAATCACAATTGCACCTCATGATAAGGCTGATTGTGTATCTTTCACAGTGTCAGTTCAAATGATTATCCCTCATTGTAGGATTGTGATGTCTGTAAATCTGGACTACAAACACATTAGACATCTCTTGTATTAAAGGAACAATCTTGCTCCATTTGCTTTCTTTGTGTCCAAAATTAAATGTGCCTCCCATGGACTGAGCATTGCTGAAATATTTACCCAGGCCAACACAGTAACAAACAACTGACAAATATTACCATCCCAGTCTGGTTTTTCTTCAGTGAAACTTGTGGTTTGCAGGATTCAGAATGTTATTCAAGGATTAGAAATAATCAGGGAGCAGCTAAAAACAATCTAAATGCAATCTAGCAATAGCATTTAGTTGCAATTTAAATGTTGAGCAAGTAGCAACTCACTCAAAGAAGACTTGCAGAGCTATTGTCAACCAAGAAATTATCAGGAGCAGGCAAAGTCCCACAGCTGGGGTAGGCAGCCTCATATTCACAGGAACAATCTTGTTCTCCACATCTCACCAGATACCATTAGTCTCCCTGTCCCATCAAACTAACATTTCTTAGCAATAGTCTTGTAATTAAAAAGGGAGAAAATCTGGATGATCAAAATCTAGTTCCCAGCATGATATCTATTTCCAAGAATGCTATGGGCCCATATTGATCCCCTTCATATATTTTAAATATGTAAATTAATTAGTGATTTTACTTTTTTAGAGGGGAGGGGAAATGTAGTTGCCTGCCCAGAAGAAAGGTCACGGTAAATTTGAAGTAAAGAAATCGGTATGGAGATGCTATGATCTTATGTTAATGTGGACAGCCTTTTGAGCTGTTCATTTGGAGTTCTGAACTTACTAGAGAAAGCAATCAATCAACATCAGAAATAGCAATCAATCAACATCAAAGGCAATTTTCATCCAATCACTAGCCTTTCATGTACCTTTATAGCATCGTTCTACACTGACTTCTTGCTGAACTGAATGGTTTTATTCACTATTATTTCTTTATTTAGGGAACTCTTCTGAAATTCTGACATCTTCCTTATTGCCAATGTCAAATCTGATCTAATTTGACAGTGGCAATAGTCTAGATGTAAGGGGAAATAATATCCAGGCACCCATGGATCATTGATCCAGTGGGTTTCTCTAGGCTGTAGGGTAATTTTTTTTTTCATAATTTGACATGCTATTCCATTGACTGCCTGGTTAGCTACTGGCACCAAATAAAATCAGATCTCTCAATGAGATTGACTTTGGATGGCTTCATTGCACATGGATCCCCATGTGACTTACTGGGTACAAGTTTATGTCTGAGCCTACTCTGTAGCATTAAGAGAGGTAAAGTTCTCCAATTTTATGTTTGCCCTTCTCTAATCTTCCGGCACTTCACAGGTTCTCCAAGAATTTTCAAGATTTCAGTTAGTGTTTCTACAATGATTCCTGTCATCTTCTTCAGCCCTTTAAGATGTAATTCATCTGGCCCAGAGACCTGAATTTGGTAGGCGTATGGGATCCTACTATATCTTTATTCATTTTGAGCTGTATTTCCCTCATTTCTTCAATGACGCTAGGAAGGGCTCTCTTCCCTCATCTCATACAAGAGAACTGCAGAAAAATGTTTTAAGTAGTCTTGCCATCTTCTCATTTCCTGTGATTACTTCCCCACTTTTTCTGTGCAACAGAAAAGTCTTTCTTATTATATTTTGCATTCCTTGCCAGCCATATTTCATTCTGAGCTTCTGTTTTCCTGACTCTACCCCCGCAGGCTTGAGCTACTGTACAAATCTGTACTCTTCCTAACCTATCAGTCAGTGTTTTCCATTCATAAACATCTCCTTTTTGCTTCTCAGCTTGTCGGTGAGCTTCTTGTTCATTTATATAGACCTCTTAAATCTGTCCTCATTTTTCCTGTTTTCTTGGATCATTTCTGCCTATGCTTTCAATATCTCATTTTTCAGGATCACCTACTTTATTCTGACTTGTTCATTTGAGTCCATCTGTCTTCTGGAAATCCAAGGCATATAACTGCATTTCCTCAACTGTTTTTCCCCTAAATATTTTGAAACCTAAAGCCTTGCCATTGCTATCCCACAAGATGCTTGACCCAGTGGTAGGATTCAAAAATTTTTTACTACCAGTTCTGTGGGCGTGACTTGGTGGGCGTGGCAGGGGAAGGATACTGTAAAATCCCCATTCCCTCCTCACTCCTGGCAGAAGGTTACTGCAAAATCCCCATTCCCTCACTGCCCCACTAACCTGCTTTCCAGCTCCATTCTCCTGTGCAGGGCAACCAAAGAAGACCCAGCCAATCAGCTGGGACTCAGGAAGCAGAGAATAGATGGGGATGGGGCCAGTCAGAGGTGATATTGGCTGGTTCTCCAAACTACTCAAAATTTCCTCTCCAGAACGTGTCAGAACCTGCTGAATACCACGTCTGGCTTGACCTCCTCAGCCCATCATCCAATCTTTCCATGTTGGTTAAAAATAAGTCAGAAATAGGTTTATCACTTTGTTTTCCATTTTCTGAAACTTGAAATCAAGATCAAGAGAAATCAGGAACAGTACCCTATGGCTGGAAGGGACCACAGAGGTCTTCTGGTCCAATCCTCTTATGCCATCCTAGTCAAATGGTTGTCCAATCTATTCTTGAAAATCTCCAGTGATGGAGCACCCACAACTCCGGAGGCAAGCTATTCCATTTTTTTCAAATGCAAGTAATTTATTAGTTTGTCAAAATATAGAATAGAGAAGTACAAAGAAAAATGAAAACATTGGGAAAATAAGGGAGGAAAAGGGAACATTAAAAAGTGTAGGGTAAGGGTAAAAAGAAAAAGAATTGACTTCCGATTCCTTCTGATGGAGTAGAATAAGGTAATAATGAAAAAACCTCAATGTTTCACTTTTATATAGTAAATATACAATTTATATGACAACAAATTAATCGGCAAAACCCCAAATCAAAGTTTTCAAACAGTGCTTGAAGTTGAGGTGCACAGTTTTTGCACCTGAAGCACAAAGTCAAAAAGTGGTTTCCAAGTAGTGACAAAATTAATGGTATTCTTTTCTTTAATCAAAGTAGTCAATTCTGCCATCTCTGTTAACTCCATTCAACTTCTGCAGCTATTCATCCATTGTGGGAATCAAGATATCCTTCCATTTTTGTGCATAAAGTAACTTTGATCACTGATATTTTAAATTAGATTTGTAAGGCCACCTGATTGTCATATTACTCTGGGTAGCTTATATAGTTAAAAGGGGGGAAATGTTTTTTTTTAAAAAGATAGTATAAATGCTCAGATTAAAAAAAAAATCACCCACTGCTTGACAATATTTCAGGGAACAAAGCCATGATTGTAAAGACTTATAGAGCTCTTGTAGGACATTAGTCATGCAAATCTCTAACAAGATGATCTTCTAGAGGGCAGGTATTGTGACAGAGAAAAATACTTCCAGGTTCCAACTAGGTGACACTTGTTTTAATTGACAAGATCTAGAGCATCCTCATTCTAGAATGGGACAACTCACTCAAGTCAAGATAGGGACAAGTAGAATTGCAGCTCATCTCAACCTTGAGGACTTCTAACTTGGGAAGGTTAAACCTAAAGCAAGACAGGGCCCTTTTGCAATTCCTTGTCCCTGTCTTGAGTTATCCTATGTTAAATTGTCCCATTGTGAGTTGGCCATGATGAGTTGCCACGTGGTGAATTGGCCATAGTGAGTTGGCCAGGGCTAGTAAGCCAAGACAAGTTGTCCTAGACCCTCCTCATTCTACCCAATCTTACCTGATGAGCAGAAAGCACCGGAGACAGTCCCTTGATACAGACCTAGCCAAAATAAATGGTACTTTTTCCCAATAAATCCTAGTTTGCTGTCAATAAATTTGAAACTGACCGAAGTCAATGGCAGCCACAATTCTTAATTCCATAGTTTATAGAATGGTCTGTAGAGCTGTTGATGTATGACTTAATATGTGTAGTTTTGTGAACAGTGAAACAAACAAAAATGGTATTTGGTGGATCCTCTATTTGAAGCACATTAGCAGGTCATTTATAGTTAATGTAGCTGAAGTTGTTTTTTGTAAAAATACATTAGACCTGAAGTTATCCACATGTAACCCCGTGCAGGTGATGTTTGTAATGGTATGCACTATAAGCACAAAAAGGAAAAGATTTGATTTGATTCCAAATTCCAGGAGCTGAGCATTTGCCAGCTACTCCTGAAAGGGGGGGGACTAATTTTGTGGGTGGTTATGCATGTAAATCAGCCCCGGTTTAATTCAAATCGGAGGTTCGCAATTCAAAGAGGGCACAATTTGATTTGAGTTTGCAATTTAAGATTCAAGAGCAAAGCAATTCAATTCAAGATGCTTTGAGATTCGATTAAAAAAAGATTCATCATAAACTACAATGGGGAAGAATTGAATGCCTGTAGCTTCTTCCTTTTTTTGGCAGAATGGGATGGAAATAGCAGGGATAATAGGCCCTTTAAAGTACATTAACCCTGTCAAGTTTCAGCTGAATATTTGCAAGGGTTTTACTGCAATCATTTTTTTTTGAATTTCCCACACACACTTTGTTTAAAGCAAAGATAGCAGGCATGAAAATGGGAGTACAGCAGCCTCCAAATTGCCCAGCATAGAGACTGTGTTGTAATGAACCAGTGCAGAAAGTATTTTAATACAACTTTAAAACTTTATTTCAAAAATGCTTTAAAAGTAAGCTCTTGCTTTTCTGAAGATCCAGCTTTGTAATGACTCTGAAAATGGACCGTATCTTAATTTTCTACGATGATGCAATTTACTTATTTTACTGCTTTAAATTACAGGGTTTGCTTGAGTGCCAAGAGAATTTGTATAGCTAGTAAGCAAGCTTGGCCCCTTCTGAAAGCATCCCTTCACAGCTCTCTGAAATATATAAGGGCCATTGGCATTATGTGGTGTCTTTAGGGCAGTGTAGCAGAATAGGGAATGGCCTTGAAGGACAGGAAGAAGAACCACTACCAAGGCAATGGTCAGATAAATGGAGATTGAGCCTGGACCAAGAAAACAACTTCAGAAAAACAGCTCATATAAGCTGCTGCTGTGGTTGGAGTATAGCATTGCAAGCTATCTCTGTCCATAGCCAGGAATTCAATCCTGACCAGCTCAAGGTTGACTCCATCATTTATCCTTCTTGGGTCAGTAGAATGAGGATCCAGATTGTTGCGGCCAATATATTGTAAACTGCTCAGAGAATACTAAAAAAACCCACTATGGAGCAGTATATAAGTGTATTGCTATTGCTATGTCATTCAAATTTATTTATTTATTTATTTATTTGAACTTATATGCCGCCCCATCTCCGAAGACTCGGGGCGGCTTACAACTAAAATAGGAACAATAAATACTTAAAAAACGATTAAATTAGATTATAAGTTCAAACATTATAAAACCTTAAAACCATCCCTCCCCAAGGGGTCACAGCCCGGTTGGTCAAACAACCAGGTCTTTAGCTCACGGCGAAAGGTGCGGAGGTCAGGGGCCAGGCGGAGCCCCAGAGGCAGTTGATTCCAGAGGTCAGGGGCCGCGACAGAAAAGGCTCGTCGTCGGGGAACCGCCAGCCGGCATTGGCCCGCCGACGGGACCCCAAGGAGTCCTTGCCTATGGGCTCGCACAGGGCGACCGGTATTTGATATTGGAAGAAGACGCTCCCTTAAGTATTGAGGACCCATGTCATGAAGGACTTTGTATGTTAACACCAAAACCTTGAATCTCACCCGGAGCGCAACCGGCAACCAATGCAGGCTGCACAGGAGGGGGGTCGTATGGGAGAACCGGGTAACTCCCATCACCACCCCACTATGAAGATAGTGAGAGAAGGGAAAGCACAGATTGTGAGATTACTACAGCTAATACAATAAAAGTAATCCTGGGCTTGGAAGGTGAACAAAAGGCTTGTCCTACCATTAGGGTCAGAGGTTAGGGTGCTGCTGCTGCCTCTGTTGACAGGATTTTCTAATCTATCAAGAGGGTGGTAAAGTTGACACTGCTTTTGTATTGAACCACTTCACCACCGGTCATATCAGGATTGAGATTTGCTGGAAATTGTCTGCATTACATAATTAGCAAAGATACTAGAAGAAAGCTGACACAGTGTGGTAAATAATGCCAGAGAGAAGCAAATCACAAAGGGAGAAATTAGCATTCATTCACTGATTGTTGAAAAACTTAAACCTGTCCCAATCATGCCAAATTTAGAAGTCAAGTGTGTTCCAATAACCCATACATTCACAGCAAACCATGAGGATGACAAAATGATCTAGTAGACACCATGGAAATGTCTCCGTTATGTATTTGCAACCCAATGATATCAAATTCATTTAATCATTTGCTTGTCCTGCATGGAGGGCTTTGCCCAAGAATATGTATAAAATATGCATTCAGACTGCTGAAAGCTGAGCTGAACTGCCAGTTTTGTGGTTTTCCATTCCTACAAGAAAAGGCAAGTCACGAGGTTTTTTTTATATCAAGCTTTATTAAGATGAAAGAATTCTGGTAAATGTCACAAGAAATAAGGCTTTGGGAAAAAGAAATAGATGAATAGAATTTAAGCCTGACAAAAAGGCGGACAAGCAGAAGAGAGTGAAAAGCCACCAGACCAGCTCTGGATACCAGTTATCAGAGATAACAATGGCCGTGGAGCAGATCACAGGAATGCAATATATCAAGATCATACAAGGATCAGAGGACAGCAACTACAGATAAGAAACTTAACAGTTAACTGTCAGGAAGCAAGTCATGTTTGACCCAGCAATCTAACAGGGCAACAAAAGATCCTCAGTTCATGCACACAGCTATCATCTATAGAGCTCTTCTGTCTTCCACAATCCCTGGACGCTGTCTGCTAGAGTGTAGCAAGGCAAGTTATTATGTCTTACGTTTAAGATCATGTATGTGTTTATGCAAGTATGATGCTTGCACTGTTGTGAATAATAAAGATTTTGTAGTCTAAAAAAAATTGGTGTGCAAATAAAATATTTTATTATTGCATAAGTTCCTGAAATTCTGTATTTCAGCAGAAGGATGGAGTGTATTCTCACAAATTAAATACCGTTTCTCACTCCACTAACCAAGAGTATGTGCTACTGAGCCTCGGCCATGCCCATCTAGTCACTAAACTAGAGGTCTCCAAACTTGGCAATTTTAAGACTTGTGGACTTCAACTCCCAGAATTCCTCAGCCAACATAGCTGGCTGAGGAATTCTGGGAGTTGAAGTCCACAAGTCTTATAGTTACTCAGTTTGGGGACCCCTGCTCTAAACTAAGTAAAATCCAAGGAAGCAGAAGGCACTGAGATATTTGAAGGAGAAAAGGAATGAATGAACAATCAGTTCTATCAATGTGGATTTGCAACACAAGTGAACTAATTTTCAATATGAAATTGATAGATTTCAGTGTACATTAGAGTGGAGACTTTGAGTTTTTTCCTTAAAGTCTTACTGTGAACTGCAGGACAAATGAACTTCTTAATGGTAACAGGAAGGTCTGCTGCTGGCTGTTTCCATAATTATTACTTGAACTATATCAGTCCGAGAATTAACTCTAACAACTGCAGTGGAGCAGGTAGGGTATCGTGCAGATGATAATGGCTAGAGCAGGGGTGGGCAAACTTTTTGACTCGAGGGCCACAGTGGGTTCTTAAACTGGACCAGAGGGCTGGAACAAAAGGATGGATGGAGTGTTTGTATGAACTAATATAAATTCAAAGTTAGATTACTTCACGTAGCCTTCTGGGAGAGCAAGAGAACCTCTGCTCTTTTGGCTCCGCGGGCCGGATAGAACAGCCGACCGGGCCAGATCCGGCCCCTGGGCCATAGTTTGCCCACGGCTGGGCTAGAGGGTGATAAGTACCGTGTTTCCCCGAAAATAAGACCTACCCCGAAAGTAAGACCTAGCACTATTTTCTAAACCTGCCCTAATATAAGACCTACCCCGAAAATAAGACCTAGTGTAAATCTCCAGTTCCAGGAAGACTTTTCAGGGAGCAACCGTGCACCAAAACACCCCCTACACTCACACCCACTATTTGGCACCATAAATATATAAGACCTACCCGAAAATAAGACCTAGTGTGTTTTGGGAGCCAAAAAATATAAGACAGTGTCTTATTTTCGGGGAAACACGGTACAGCTTGTGAGGGTCTTCCACATCCTCCCAAATGCTGTTGAAGGGGCTGTAGATTGATCTCATTCGCTTAAAGTTTCATCCAACCAATTGAATTTTGAATTAATACATGCACTGGGCTTTATAATGTAACAATCTGAGGACCACAGATTTTACAAAGTAGAACACAGTGCTTCGTCTCTGCATATATTTATGTCTGCAAATTTATTTTTGTGGCAAATTGTTAGCTTAAGTTTTAGCACTACAAACTTGGAAGGAACTACAAGAATTATCTAGTCTAACCTCTTCCAAAAGGGAAGGGCAAAAATGAAAGTATCACTGAGAAATGGCTGTCCAATAATATTGTTCTGAAAATATGTACCTAGAATTATTCAGTGAGCCAATTAGATATAGTGATTAAACCACCAGGCTAGAAACTGGGAGACTATAAATTCTAATCCCACCTTAGGTACAAAGCTAATTGGGCGACTTTGGTCCAATGAGAGAGGGAGAGGGAGAGAGACAGAGGGAGGGAGGGTGAGAGAGAAGGTC
Source organism: Naja naja (assembly GCA_009733165.1). Classification (NCBI taxonomy): domain Eukaryota; kingdom Metazoa; phylum Chordata; class Lepidosauria; order Squamata; family Elapidae; genus Naja; species Naja naja. Next base: position 237,565,388 of record CM019149.1, on the reverse strand, counting down.
ATGCACAGTACTTCAGGTTTCTTCGGACTAATAAAAAGAAGAGAAAATAAGAATTTCATCATCTTTGGTACATCTTTTTTCCAAGACAACCCAAAGTTATCAATGAGCATAAACACTAATATAGTATTTCCAAGTCATGAATTACCCATCTTGTTATGCGTGCTTTCTAGTTTTCTTCTGCAAATGTAATTTTATTTATTTCTCTATCATATTTATATGCTACCTTTCTCACAAAATATGATTCTGGGTGACATACAATAACAATCTCACCTTTCTTGTTATTGGAGGGTACCTTGTATTTCTGAGTCAAGTCTGCTGAGTCATCCCCCAGCTCCATCCAGGTCGGAGATGGATCGCGGCGGGGGGCAGGGGCAGGGGACTCGGGGGCCTTGGGAACCAGGGTGGGGGCTATGATTTCCATGGTGATTGGATATGGCGGTGGGCGAAGAAACAGGGGGCCGATGTCCAATGGGGGTGCGCCCCCACTACCTTCAAGCTGTGGTGCATTCTGACCCTCATGATTCCACCTGCCCCCCTGGGGATCTGGGAGGTCAGGACCCTGGGCTTGAGTTGGTCTATGTGAATGCCAGGTCCATAGTAAATAAAGCCCCCCCTCCTCAGTGATTTGATCTAGGAGGAGGCGTGGACCTGGCCTGCATCACGGAGACCTGGTTGGGTCCAGAGGGAGGGGTCCCTCTGGGTGAATTATGCCCACCAGGTTTTCGGGTACTGCACCAGCCTAGAGCCCAGGATAGGGGTGGGGGAGTGGCTGTTGTCATCAGGGAGACCTTATGTCGAGGGTCACTGTCCCGGCCTGTTGTAATCAGGGAGACCTTATGTCTGAGGGGGGTCACTGTCCCGCAGATAGGCGGTTGTGAGTTTCTCCTCATGAAGTGGGGCCCAGGTGGTCAGTTGGGTCTGTTGCTTGTGTAACTATCTCCAGCTGTGTGGCAACGGCCCTGCCCGAACTGCTCGACTCCCTCTTGGGAGTGGTGGTGGAGTTTCCCAGGCTTTTGGTTCTGGAAGACTTTAACCTGCCCTCTCTGGGGGAAGGGTCAGGTTTAGGATGGGAGTTCATGGCCTCCATGGTAGCCATGGACATGACCCAGATAATTCAGGGCCCGATTCATGGGGGGGGGACACACTGGACCTCATTGAGACAGTGGTGCAATGATCTGGGGGATCGCCAACTATTCACCCCCTCTCATGGACAGATCATTATCTCCTTCAGCTGGTCTTCTGTTATGCCACCCGCTGCCGCTGGGAGGTGCCCCAGGCACCTGGTTGACCCTGAGCAGTTCCAGATGGCACTTGGGCCATTACCTACCTCCCCGATCCACAATTCGGCTGAGGCCCTAGCAGACGCCTGCCAACAGGCTGCCTCTGGGGCACTCGACCAGGTGGTCCCCTTAATCCGACACAGATCCCGGTTAGCTCCCTGGTTTTCCCGGAGCTGCGGGAAATGAAGCATCAGAGGAGGGGCCTAGAGAGCTGTTGGAGGTCCTCCTGGTCCGAATCTGACTGATCCCAGTTGAGATCCTTTTCAGGGACTTACCTGGCAGCGATGGGAGCAGTGAAGAAGGCTTACTTCTCCGTTCTCATCGCATCCGCAGATAATCGCCCAGCCACCCTGTTTAGGGTCACATGCTCCTTCCTTGATCAGGGGGTGAGGGAGGACCCTTTGTGGGGGTGGGCCAAGGAGTTTGGTCAGCATCTGATGGATAAGATCACTTGGATCCGGGCCAGTTTGGACATCAACTGGCTAGAGTCAGACGTGGAAGAAACGTCGAGTCTCGTTGAGGTTATCTGGGATCAGTTTGACCCTGTGACCTTAGATTCGGTGGACAGGATTATGCAGAGGCTGAGTGTCACTACGTGTTTATTGGACCCGTGTCCCTCCTGGCTGGTTTATGCCGCCCGGGAGGGTACACATGGCTGGCTCCAGGCAGTCACCAACGCTTCATTGCAGGAGGGGTCCTTCCCCCGCCTTGAAGGAGGCGGTAGTGAGGCCCTTCCTTAAGAAGCCTGCCTTGGACCCAGCCAATTTCAACAACTTCCATCCTGTCTCCAACCTTCGCTTTGTGGCGAAGGTTGTTGAGAGCATGGTGGCCCAGCAGCTTCCGGCTTTCCTGGAGGAAGCTGATTACCTAGATCCATATCAATCAGGATTCAGGCCCGGTCACAGCACAGAGACAGCATTGGTCACACTGATGGATGATCTCTGGAGGGCTCGGGATAGGGGATGTTCCTCTATCCTGGTCCTATTAGATCTCTCGGCGGCTTTTGATACCATCGAACATGGTATCCTATTGCAGTGCCTTCGGGGGCTGGGAGTGGGAGGCACCATGTTACGGTGGTTCTCCTCCTACCTCTCGGGGCACACGCAGATGGTGTTGGCAGGGGGGCAGAGATTGACCCTGAGGCCCCTCACTTGTGGGGTGCCTCAGGGGTTGGTTCTTTCTCCCCTCCTGTTCAACATCTATATGAAGCCGCTGGGTGAGATCATCCGTGGTTTCGGGGTGAGGTATCATCAATATGCTGATGATACCCAGCTCTTCATCTCCAGCTCCATCTGACCACCTCAGTGATGCCCTCTCCGTGATGTCCCATTGCCTGGAGGTGGTATGGATCTGGATGGGAAGGAACAGGCTCCAACTCAACCCGGCCAAGACTGAGTGGCTGTGCCTACCGGCATCTCGGGTTGTCAAAGAAATTCCACCTTTGGTCATGTGGGGAGAGGTGTTGCCCCCCGTGGATGGGGAGTGCAACTTGGGCATCCTCCTGGATGTATGGCTTAGTATGGAGGAGCAGGTGGGAGCCATTGCCAGGGGGCATTTGCTCAGGTTCGCCTGGTGCGCCAGTTGCACCCCTATCTGGACCAAGATGCCCTACACACGGTTACCCAAGCACTCGTTGCTTCCCGTCTTGACTACTGCAATGTTCTCTATTTAGGGCTGCCCTTGCAGACTATACGGAGGCTTCAGCTGGTGCAAAATGCAGCCATGCGGGTTGTGATGGGAGTAACCCAATACTCACATATGACACCCCTCCTATGCGACCTGCATTGGTTGCTGGTTGCCCTCATGTAAGATTCAAGGTGCTGGTGTTAACCTATAAAGCCTACATGGCTTGGGTCTGAGGTACTTGCAGGAGTGTCTCCTGCCATCATTGAGTTCCAATCGCACAGTGTGCTCCCACCAGCAGGGCCTTCTCGGTGTGCCGTTGACCAGACAATGTTGGTTGGTGGCTCCCTGGGTAGGGCCTTCTCTGTGGGAGCACCCATCCTGTGGAACCAGCTGCCCCTGGGGTTACGGTTAGCTCCCGACCTGCATTCTTTCCACCATGATCTAAAGACCTGGCTGTTTCCACAGGCCGGCCTGGATTGAGGGAGACTGGGGGTTTTAATTGGACATTTTAGGGTGAAATTTTATTGGTTATTTGGATTGGATTAATATTTTTAAATATTTGCATGTATGTTATATTTTTGTGTGAGCGCTCCAAGTCCCTCCGGAGATGGGGCGGCATATAAATCCAAATCAATCAAATCAAATCAATCAAGTCTTCTGACCTGCAAAGATTAGATTGAAATCTCCTCATTCTAGATGCCTTCTAGATCACACAATGTTGTACCATCCACAAATTTTATAGTCATATTGTCCTAAGAACTCTGCAGGGGTGGGCTTCAAAAATTTTAGCAAAGGGTTCTCTGCCCAATTGCTGGGTGGGCATGGCCATGGTGTGTGTGGCCTAGTCAGCCTCCTGCACCATGGTGAGGGGGATTTTTGCCCTCCCTGTGCTCTGGAGGCTCTCTGGAAGCCAGAAATGGGTCTATTTCCAGTCTTCCTAGACTTCCAGGAAGCTCTTTTTTCCCTCCCTGAGCCTCTGCACCAGTGGTGGGATTCAAAAATTTTTACTACTGGTTCTGTGGGTGTGGCTTGGTGGATGTGGTGTGGCTTGGTTGGCATGGCTTGGTGGATGTGGCAGGAGAAGGATACTGTAAAATCTCCATTCCCTCCCCACTCCTGGCAGAAGGTTACTGCAAAATCCCATTCCCTCCCCACCCCACTAACCTGCTTTCCAGCTCTGTTCTCCTGTGCAGGGCAACAAAAGAAGACCCAGCCAATCAGCTGGGACTAGGGAGGCAGAGAATAGATGGGGATGGGGCCAGTCAGAGGTGGTATTTGCTAGTTCTCTGAACTACTCAAAATTTCAACTACCGGTTCTCCAGAACTTGTCAGAACCTGCTGAATACCACCTCTACTCCACATACGCCCTGCACTTACCTGCATCCAAAATGGGCCACATGGGGACTCCTGGGAGGGCAGGGTGGGGTGGACAGGGCCAGCCAGGAGTGGGATTTGGGGGTTCTCCAAACTGCACAGAATGTTAGCTAGGGGCTCTCCCGAACCCCTGCAAACCCCCAGCAGCCCACCCCTGGAACTATGGGACCCTAATAGTTACTGTTTTCCAGTTGAAAAAAAGCCATTAAGGCTGACTCTGTATAAAGTTAGTTACTCACTTGTTGATTCACCTCACTGAAGTGCTATCCAAATTATTCTTTAACATCTTGTCATTAAGAAAGTAGCTTTTGTACTGACTGAAATACATCTAGGATTAAGGGCATGCCAAGTTTCCTCTTTGAATGTCACATATGACAAATGAAAAAGGAAGTGTGAATCACACACACATCTTATCTTACCACTTGTACTCTGAATCAAAATATAAATGTTTAGTTAGGGAGAGGATAAATATATTTCAGCATGACAGAAAGAGCTCTCTTGTTCAAAGTACAGTTTGCCCACAGCACTCTAATGCCAATGAATTCTTAAGGGCAATCGGACTATTCTAGAGAATTTAGAGTTTAGCCTGGTTCATCAGGTGTCTTTCTGTTCAACATGTGTTCTGAATTCTCTGGAAATAAATGGTACTTTTCTCCCTGGTGGTTCATTATGTTCAAAGCAAACAATTAAGTCACAAGACCTCCTATTTCTGCAGTGTCAAATCAGACCAATAACTTTACATAACCTAAACCCTATTTAAGGCTAAGGTCAGACAGTCAGTGAAATTGAAACCCCAAAGGGATTTTACTGGATGTGTGCCAAAATGAACAATGTGAGATTCAAAGCACAGATTCTCAGCTCTGCTACTGATTCTCAGCATTTGGTAACTTTCAAGAACTTCCTTCAAATGTCTTCAGAGACCAAATCAAACAATGAAAACATATTTTTCCTCATCTTAGAAAAGTATTTAGAAAGGAAGATTCTGTACAGACTAAGTGACCATTCTTTCCAGTTTTAGAAGGCTGTACACAATATATAATTTCTTTTTATGTTTTCCAAAGGCAAGTTTTTTTGGGGTGGGGGGACCAAAAATAGTTGTCAGTTGCAGAGCTACTAGATCTGAGTTACAAACTTGCCAATAATGACTAGATGGCAGCAAGAAATACAGAAAACTCTTATTCTCTAAAGCCATTCAGTGGTGGTCAGAATTTCTGCAGCCCAGATATTGTAGCCCTAAGCAGTACAAATTGAATAATAGGTATGATGAGTAAAGTGTATTTTAACAGTAGTTTTAATGCTTTTTAGAGATGTTAATATAGACCAGCTGTTCACAATTCAAAATCAAGAGATTATAAATCTATTAGTTCTATACACCCAAGTATATTTAGCACTACATTTTCCGGTATCCAATGACAAAATACATTAACGAACACAAAATCAATAAAATAACTAAATATAAAGAACCCTAATCCTGAAAGTTTGACATTAAGCAGTTGCTGTCATCATTGGCCATCCTTAATCTGTAACTCAGTCTTTCCCAAGATAGTGTTCTTCAGAAGCAATGGGACTAATACTTCTAGAATTCTCTGTCATCATGTCAAAATGGAAGGAGCTATATTCCTGACAAAGTAAGAACCTTACTTCAATTAGTTCAATCTTTTTTAAAGACTCAAAGTGTTTGTATATCTGAGTCTGAGAATATCATCTATTTATGCACTGCTACACATAATATATTTATGCAGGTGCTTCTGCTCTACGAGTCATTACGGTGGAGTAAGGAGTTTTTGGAAACATTATAACTGAGTCAAACCAATTTATCCAAAAGGTTAGTCATACAGAGCAGCCTTCCTCAACTTGGTTTCCTAAAAATAATTTAAACTACAACTTCTATCATCACCAGAATTCTGGATATTAGCCACATAGCCTTTTGGCAAACAACTTTTTCTATAGGAAAGAAGGAAGGAAGGAAGGAAGGAAGGAAGGAAGGAAGGAAGGAAGGAAGGAAGGAAGGAAGGAAGGAAGGAAGGAAGGCATTTCAATCAGCAGTTGAAATCCTTTTGTCCTTTTGTGTAAATCATTCTTATACTTGAGCTACATTTGATTCTCTTTGACACTTGACACCTCTACACTTGATTTTACTAAGTTTACTCTGGCTGTAGTTGTCAGTGATCTACTATTAGCTAAGTCAACTGTCTTGATGTTGCTGGATTTGTCTGTGGCATTTGACATTCTTGATCCTTCAATTAATTATTATTCTATGAGTTAAGTGGTAGCAATATATTTTTCCATCCCATGACTTCCATCACAATTTTTTCATTATATGGAAGGGGTTTTGCTTTCAATCTTTTCCTTTATCAGGTCCATCTTGCATATTTTACTTTAGAAATTTCTGATTTCTTCTTTTCAGTTCAACTATCATATTGGTACATTTGGTTTGTTTAATTTAGATTCCATCTCATGTTATGGATGAATGTAGGGCTATCATGAAATATGTAGTCAACCAAAACTGTAGTGAATTGAGGGATTATTTAACCAAGTTAACTAAACAACTCAAGATCCTATCATCAGGCAGATGTTCTCTATGTCACTCATCTGTAGAATTAATTTCACATATTATGTGACATCTGGTTGTGTTTTGTTTATTATTTCTTATAGGAGGTGAACTTCTCAAGGGGGGATGCCTGTCAGCTTTGGAATCCTTATTCATCATTGCCACATAGCTTGAGAAAATGGGAGGGGGGTGATTTTAATTGAGTAGCTCTTAGTAGACAAAATAGAATTCTTTTGTAGGTTCAAGGTCAAAGAGTGTGGCGCAGGAGAAAAAGAACTTACTTTGGGATTGGTTCATGTGATGTGATGATGAGAGAAAAGGGGATGGTTTGTAGTTTGGGACATTGTGGGAAGTTCAGGAAACTTTTAGTTTTGAAATTCCACAGATGTGTCAGGTGCTATTCTAAAAAAGATACTTTTGAGATTATGCTTGTCTCAGAGTTACTGATTGGAATGGGGGTTCCCTGGAACACTGACATATTATTCAAGTCAAATACAAATTGGAATAATAAAAAAGAAATACTTTAATAAAAATTAACATAAATTAATTCAATTGTGGATTCAATTGTGAATAAAATTATAAATGTTATTGAGTTATATGCTTTCTATTGGGTTAAAAAAAGTTATTTTTATTTCCAGCTGAAGTCAACTAAGAATCATAAGATTCTTGAAATGTGCTTGTACAGAAAAATTATTTTGAAATAAATGATAGTAAGTATAGTTATTTCTTAGTTTGAAAGCTATGATTATATTGTTCAAACAAATAAAAATTTATAACCTGGAAATAGTGCCTTCATCCAAAGGAATTTCTGATGACTGTCATATCAGTTGTTGGACAGCTGTCAAAAGGAAATTTATAACTATTTCAATAAAAAGAATTTCCTTAGTTATAACTAACATATTGAAATTTACATAGAGCCTAAGAGACATTGTGGAAAAGATCACTGTATTCTAGAACAGGGGTGTCTGTTCTGCAGACCTGGCTTGTATCACCGAGACCTGGTTGGGCCCAGAGGGTGGTGTCCCTCTGGTTGAACTATGCCCTCCAGGTTTCCGGGTTGTGCACCGTGGGCCCAGGGAAGGGGTGGTAGGGTAGCTGTGGTTATTAGGGAGACCTTGTTTCCAAGGGAGGTCACTATCCCAGAGATAGGCGGAAGTGAGACCCTTCTCCTGAAGTGGGGGCCTAATGGTCAGGTGGGCTTGCTGCTGCATACCTTTCTCCCAGCTGTGTGACAGCCCTGCCTGGGCTTCTTGATGTCCTCTCGGGGTGGCGGTGGAGTTCCGGGCCTTATAGTCCTGGGGACTTTAACTTGCCTTCCCTGGGGGTGTGGGATTGGCCCAGGAATTCATGACTTCTATGGAAGCCATGGGCCTGACCCATTAATTTATGGCCCCACTCATGGGGGAACACTCTTGACCTAGTTTTGTCTCTGAGTGGTGGCGTAGTGACAGAGGGCAAGCCATTTTTACGGCTTTGCCCGTTCCATGGTCTGATCACTATCTCCTGTGGCTGGTCTTCCAACAAGCCGCCCCACTGCTGGGATAAGGAGCAGCTTAGATGGTTCCGCCCCAGGCACCTTATGGACACTGAACGGTTCCAGGCATAACTGAGGCCTCTTCCTTCTTCCCTTGCCCACAGCTCTGTCGAGGATCTGGTGGCCGCTTGGCAGGGCGCATGGAGGCCCTCGACAGGGTTGTCCCCATGCAACCCCTCACACGCTGTGGATCCCGGATGGCTCCTTGGTACTCGGAGGAGCTCCGGGAGATGAAACGACGTCAGAGGGGCTTAGAGAGCAGGTGGAGGGCCACCCGCTCCCAGGCGGATCGAACCCAGCTAAGAGCCCACATTAGGACTTAACTGGGAGCTATGAGAGCGGCAAGAAGGTCTTATCTCTCCGCCCTCATAGCGTCAGATAACGCCCAGCCGCCCTGTTCGGTTACACGCTCTCTCCTTCATCCAGAGGAGGGGGTCAATATCTGTCGGATAAGATCGCTCGAATCCGGAGCGGATTGTCCTCTGATTTGCAGTGGTCTGAGGAACAGGATACAGGTAGTCTGGCCAGTGTGTTCTGGGATGAGTTGATCCTGTTTCCGAGGATGAAGTGGATGGGATTATGCAGCCTGAGTTCCACCACATGTTTGTTGGACCCGTGCCCTTCCTGGTTGGCTTATGCCACCAGGGAGGTCACCTGAGGTTGGATCCAGGCAGTTGTCAACGCGTTAAGAGGGTATTTTTCCCTCCGCCTTGAAGGAGGCGGTGGTGAGACCCCTCCTGAAGAAGCCTGCCCTGGATCCGACCATGTTAGACAACTTTCGTCCAGTCTCCAACCTTCGCTTTTTGGCGAAGGTTGTTGAGAGTGTGGTGGCTCAGCAGTTTCCGCTTTTCCTGAATGAAGCGGACTACCTGGATCCGTGCCAATCAGGCTTCCAGCCTGGTTTCAGCATGGAGATGGCATTGGTCGCACTGATGGATGATCTCTGGAGGGCCCGGGACAGGGGTTTTTCCTCTGTCCTGGTCCTATTAGACCTCTCAGCGGCTTTCGATACCATCGACCATGGTATCCTTTTGCGCCTCGGGGTTGGGGTGGGGGCACTGTTTTTGGTGGCTCTCCTCCTACCTGGGCGGTGCAATCGGTGTTGGCAGGAGGGCAGAGATCGGCCCGGGTGCTCACTTGTGGGGTCCCTCAGGGGGTCCTCTCTCCCTTTTATTTAATATCTACATGAAACCGCTGGGTGAGATCATTTGTGGTTTTGGGGTGAGGTATCATCAATATGCTGATGATACCCAGTTATATATCTCCACCCCAAACCAGATCAGTGATGCCCTCTCCGTGATGACTCGCTGTCTGGATGCGGTGCGGATCTGGATGGACGGAAACATGCTTCGGCTCAACCTGGCCAAGACTGAGTGGTTGTGCATACCGGCATCTTGGTCCAGTTTGGAATGTCCATCGTTGACCATAGAGGGAGTGGTGCTGCCCCCTGTGGATAGGGCAAGGAACCTGGGGGTCCTCCTGGATGCACGGCTCTGATTGGAGGAGCAGGTGGGGGCCGTTGCCAGGAGGGCCTTTGCCCAGGTCTGGCTGGTTCGCCAGCTCCGCCCATTTCTGGACCGAGATGACCTGCATACAGTCACTCATGCCCTTGTTACTTCACGACTTGACTACTGCAACGCTCTTTATTTAGGACTGCCCTTGCATACCATCCGGAGATTGCAGCTGGTGCAGAATGCGGCGCAGGTGGTGATGGGAGTCTCCGGTTCTCCCATGTTGCCCCCCTCCTGCGGCCTGCATTGGCTGCGGTTGCACTCGGGTGAGATTCAAGGTTCTAACTCTAACATACAAAGTCCTACATGACATGGGTCCTTATTATTTAAGGGCGACTTCTGCCGACATCGAATACCAAGCCCTGTGCGAGCACATAGACAAGGGACTCCTTGGGGTCCGTCAGCGGCAATGCCGGCTGGCGGTCCCCGATGATGAGCCTATTCTGTGCGGTCCCTGACCTCTGGAATCAACTTCCCTTGGGTTCCGCCTGGCCCCTGACCTCCGCACCTTCCGCCATGACCTGAAGACCTGGTTGTTTAACCAATCCGGGCTGTGACCCTCAGGTGGGGTGGTTCTTATCTTTGTATTTTGTAATTATGTCCTGGGGCTTGTTTAGTTTAATTTTTTTAAGTATTTATTGTTGTTGTTGTTTTAATTGTGAGCCGCCCTGAGTCTTCGGAGATGGGGCGGCATACAAGTCCCACTAATAAATAAATAATAATAAACTCACATTGTCACATCATCATGTGACATATTATGACTTTTTCCCCTTCACTAAACTGGGCATGGGCGTGGTCAGCACATGATGCATTTGGGGGCGCGAGTTTGACACCCCTGTTCTAGTTTCATAGTGATTATATTTGTGCTACCCATAGCCCAAGACACTAAAAACAACTTAAAATATTTCAATCTATATTGCTGAGTTTACAAAAATGAGAACAGGATTGCTGTGACTCACTGTTAACTGACATAAGTGCTTATCTTATGGATGGATTTTGATTGTTTCTAATATTGCAGATCCTTTTGAGTCACATGTGGCATAACTAAGTTTAATGTACAGCTTTGATTATTTAGTAATTTGATAGAAACTTACAGATTGTGAGCTCCTAATACTACCACCCAGAAGCATTAAGTATTTATTCTGTCTGTTCCACTCTATTAGATTTTCTCTGGAAAAAATAATTTAAAATGTGGTAATAAGAAACAGGAAAGTTACAAATTAAGGATGACAATATGAATGGCACAATAAAAATCTGATAAGCATCTCATGACTCAGATCCAAATATGTGAAACCTACTGAAAGATATTGATGAGATTCAGGGTCTGGTATATGATGTACAATGAAGTAAGACAGAAAGAAATCTACATGTTCAAATCACTGCACAGTTGTGGATATCTTTTCAGTGATACTTCTCATTTGCATGTGTAGTTGAAAAAGGCCTTTGCAAATATTTGAGATTTGCAGACATGTCCAGATGTCTTGCATTCAGACTTTAAAAGCTGAAATAAAAGTTTTGAAGCTACTTGTACCTGCATTTTGAATATTTTGTAGGCACGATAGTTATGCTAAAACTCAGGAATCTGGGAGCACTTCTTTTAGATTAGCCAATTTTATCAAACCATAAGCTTTCATGAACTAGAATTGACTTTTAATAAAATATGTTAGTTTTTTTTTTAATTACATTTATATGCCGCCCTTCTCCGAAGACTCAGGGCGGCTTACAATTTAAAAAGGTGTTAGCATATTCCTTTTGATTGCTGCATTTTCAGTAAGTTTCTTGTTCACCAAAATTGGAAATGGATAGCACTGGTTTTCTAAGTATTACTTTTTCTGTTTTTGTTTTAATTTGACTGGTTACAAAATAAATCTGGTAACTTGTCAATACTCAAATATTAACATCATTCAACATTACATATTAAACTATACCATTATGATGGTACCATACCAATCGTAACTATATTATAATATTATTGGTTGTTATACAAATGTGTATACTGCCCACTTCAAAGTCTCTGGCTTGTTTAAAAAAAATATTTTTACTTGCTACATAATTTGACTCCGCCAACCCAATATGGAATACCACTGGCTTTCAGAATATTTTCTAATACACCCAAATTTATTTGGATAATTACATGAATACGGTAATTCTGATAATCTTTCATGATTATACAATTCACTCCTAAGTTCCACATAATTTTTCAGCTACATTCTGGATGCAGTTGAAACTCTTTGGCAACAATTCTTTGTCCCAAAATACTGAAATTTAAGTGTTCAAGGACATTGTATGTTCAGATTCAAATGTTTCTGATCTATAGGTAAAAGCTGATGCTTTTTCATTCCCTTAGATAGGAATGAATGAAAATGCAACATAAAGCATTCAACCAACGTCCATTGTAAGCAGTGGTGAGATTCAAAATTTTTTACTACTGGTTCTATGAGAGTGTTCGCGCAGCATTCAAAATAGACCAATTTCAAGCACTGCAGCTTACTTTCTAGGGCAGCCCTGATAAATAAAACAGCTAGGCATGGGAATCCACTGTGCCACGCAAATCAGCTGAGCTGAAAACGTGAAAATATAGGACAGAATAGGGTGGGGTGGATGGGTGGGGCCAGCTGATTATTGGAGTTACTGGTTCACTAGAACTAGTCAGAATCAGCAGCTTCCTACCACTGATTGTAAGAAATATTAATGAAAGAATCCAATGCCTTTATTTATTTATTTATTTATTTACCATGAAAGGATATTCTTTTATTTCTTTTTTTCTAGCTGCACTTATAGAGTTCCAAGGTAGATATCTAATGTGCTAACCTTGTTTTTGAAAAATACAATCGAAACACACTATTGGTGCTCTGAGCCTAGAAAAAAATATCAGCAGACAAGAATTATTACCAAGTTGTATTAAATGATATCACATTTTTAGGTATTCTGTGATTTTTGCATTAACTTGCTATATAAGACAAGAGTTATCTAATTGGATTTAATTTACTACTTCTTTACTGTTATTAAACAAGAAATGCAAGGTTTCTTTTTTAAAATTAATGTCTATAACCCACATATAACATATCTGAGGCTGCTAATTTGCTGCACAGTTAAAACTAGTTTGTGGCTGATTCTTAAACATTTCTTTAAATGTTTGATCTTCCCCTCTTCCATTATTGATACATTAGCAATTGCTGCCAATTGCTAACTAAGAACTTTATATTTACAGCGGTAGTAAAGAAGAATTACTTGTTAAACCATTGTACTGCAAGCATTAAAATGGCAATCCCTAAAACAGGCCACATAGATGCCGTAGAGAGTTCCAGCTTACCCAACATCACGTTGTCTCTCTTGTCCTCTTAGAACACTTCTGCAGCCTTTCTTTCCCAGATTCAGACATCAGATGTAAGAAGGGGAAGGAGGAAGGAGGAAGATCAGCAATTGGCATACCTGGAAAGTGACTAGAACAGGTGCCCACAATCTGCTGCAATGACTCCAACCTGAGACAAATTCATATTTTTATCAAGAGCACAGGAGAGGCAGAATCAGAAAGTAATATATTTGCAGAAGAATCCACCAGATGCTTCTAAGCAATCTACTAGGCTTTCTTTCTGTCCCATATTTCAAGACTGTTTACTGTATATATGTGCACAAGTATGTTTGAAGCCTTAGCAAGTAGCTACATCCTGCTGGTCTTGGCTGATCTTAAAAATCGAGCAGAGGGAGATCTGTTTAGTCCCTGGATCACCAGACAACTCCAAGGTTATATACCAGACTGAGAAATCAGGAAAAAAATAATAATAAAAAAGACAGGTATGGCATATGTGTCATTGTTAATAAAACTTTATGAATATGTCAACATCATGCTCAGAAGTCAAGCCTGACTCTAAATAGGCTCAACTTTCATGTGTGAATTCTATTGGCTAGAGATATATTGAAGCTATAATCTGATGGGTTAGTGTACTGTACATTATTTGTAAAAATTTGGGGTTTGGTTTGGTTTATTGGCGAGTTACAGTCAAATATTAAATAAATTTGTTACCCAGCCTAAGAATCACTAGACATAGGTGCCCAATGTTAAACATATATGTTTTGAAAGTGAAAAGTAAGTGAGCTGTATAAAAGTTCTGGGTAAATAGAAAGCTCTTTCTGGTAATTTCCTTCCAGGTTTCATGCAGTAGAAATATCCAACAAAGAATCTGAAAAAGATGTTAAAGTTTCAAAAGAAGTCTCGATTCCAAATCGTTTAGACTAGAGCATGAAAAATTAAAATCCACGGGTTTGTTCAAAACATTTGAAAGGCTGTTTTCAAAAGTGCATTAGCACTTACCATGAAATGTTAAGGCTGATGGGTCCTCCAAAAAGCACAGTGGAACTGCTACAAAGGCTTCCTCAGGTGTTTTCCACATGTGCATACATGCCCAATCATTTCATTCCACTTGGAATCAGAATTCTTATCTTTATGTACAATGGCACACACTTGTGGATACAATCAGGAAAAGCCTTTAAAGCAGAACATGGTGAACCCAACCAGCCAGAGTTACCCTGTGGTAAGATGGGTGGCCAAGAAATTTGATAAATAAAATAAAAATAAACCATCCAGACGCAGCAGTGGCCTCAGTACTTTGTTTGCACCAACACACTTTGTGAAATATTTTACACCACATTCAAAGTTAATATGACAAATTAGCTGAGAGTCAGTTCATGCAATAGAGCCAGATATAAAACAGATAATTTCACCAACTACTGTATGTTGCTTGAACTATTTTTATAGTCAGCCTTGCATACACGGTTGAACAGTAAGCCAAGCAGGGGATGGGAAGAAACAGGCTTTGGCTCAACCCAGCTAAGACTGAGTGGCTGTACATACTGGCATCTCGAATTGTCCAGGAGATTCCATCTTTGGCTATGGGGGGAGAGGTGTTACCCCCATAGATAGGGCGCGCAACTTGGGTGTCCTCCTGGATACACAGCTCAGTTTGGAGGAACAGGTGAGAGCTGTGGCCAGGGGGGCATTCGCTCAGGTTTGCCTGGTGCACCAGTTACATCCCTATCTGGACCGAGATGCCCTGTGTACAGTCACTCATGCACTCGTTATCTCCTGTCTGGACTACTGCAATGCTCTTTACATGGGGCTGCCCTTGAGGACCACTCAGAGGCTTCAGCTGGTCCAGAATGCGGCAGCGCGGGTTGTGATGGGAGGTTTATTACACCCCTCCTGCGTGAGCTGCACTGGCTACCAGTTGCCCTCTGAGTGAGATTCAAGGTGCTGGCATTGACCTATAAAGCCCTTTATGGCATTGGACCAGGATACATGTGGGAGATGCTGCTGCCAATAACAGCTTCCCAATGTCTCATGCGCTCCCATCGAGAGGGCCTGCTCCAGGTGCCATTGACACAACAATGTCGACTGGCGATCCCCAGGAGTAGGGCCTTCTCGGTGGGAGCACCCACCCTATGAAATCAACTTCCCCTGAAGCTCTGGACAGCTCCTGACCTCTGCTCCTTCCGCCGTGACCTAAAAACTTGGCTATTCCAACTAGCCTACCTGACTGATGGGGACTGAGGGAGGGTGTTAAATATATTTTAAAATATTCTAATTGACAAAGGAGACCTTGGTTTTTAATGTCCTTTAACATTTATGTAATTGTATTGGGACTGTTTTAATTGTAAGCCACCCTGAGTCCCTCAGGATATAGGGCGGCATATAAGCCTAATAAATAAATAAATAAATAAATAAATAAATAAATAAATAAATAAATAAAGATGGTGTCCGCTTGTCAAATCCATGCCATGTCCTTCTGGCATATAATTTCTGGCCAGGGATTCCAGTAACTGAATATTTTTCAAAATGAAAATAAAAAATAAAAATTGGTTTGAATTCTGAGTGGTTTCAATGACCTATTAAGAAAAGCAGGAAAACTGATAGCCTCTGGGTGCTCCTCCCACTTCATGTCCTTGATTTACAGCAGTTCATTTAGTGACCGTTGAAAGTTACAACAGCACTGAAAAAAGTGACTTATGACCATTTTTCACATTTACAACCATTGCAGCATCCCCATGGTCACATGATCAAAATTCAGATCCTTGGCAACTGGCATGTATTTATGACAGTTGCAATGTCCCAGAGTCATGTGATCACCTTTTGCGACCTTCTGAGAAGGAAATTCAATGGGGAAGCCAGCTTCACTTAACAACCGTGTCACTAACTTAATAACTACAGTGATTCATTTATCAACAATGGCAATAAAAGTCCTAAAATGAAGCAAAGTTCACTTAACACTTTACAACATACACTTTGGGCTCAATTGTGGTTGTAAGGCAAGGACTACCAGTAGTGAAAATTGGAACTGAATAAAAAATTCCTTTGAGGTTTTTGTTTCAAAACAAAACCAAGCAGACAATATTCAAGCATTTGTTGGAGAATAGCTAAGTTGGAATTTTGACAATATAATTTAAAGACTGTCTCCAAAATAGCCCAAAGATTACCAAATAGATAAAATATGCCAAAAAGCTTTGGTCACTGAACTCTATAGCAAAAACAGCTCAACTAAAAAACAAACATGGAAACGGGATTCTTTATCCGGCTGAAAGCCTCTTTTTTTTTAGTAACAACCAAACATTTATTCTGTCTCTAGTTACTCATCTTGGGACTTCCTACCCCCATAAGGAAAGCGCTACTCTCTTTATGCTGCTTCTTTTCATATTCTACTAAACCGGTAATTGCCTTCTTGCGTTATACATTTCCCTAAGTATTTCACTCCAGAAGTGCACTTAATATTTTCATTAAAATCAATAAAGCCAAGAAATGACAAGGATTCAGGTGAATACAAACAATTAAATTCCTCCTGCATGTACTGTTAACTGTTAGTGGGGGAGAAAAAAAAAGTAGGTCTGTTCCACACCTGTCTGTCCCCTTCTTTTTCAATAGCAGCTAACTGAAATCCACTTAGCTGGCTTTTGTCTGCTTATGTCCCTGACAGATAATGTGTAGAAATCAGAAGTTCTAGGGCCAGTAATTCAGAATTAATTTTCCTTTCAGTAGAGTGATGTGGACAACTGAGTATAGTAATGGTACCTGATCAGAATTCAGGGGATAAACAAGGCAATTTGAGATAATAACATAGAAATAAGGGCTCTTTAAAAGGTTTGTTCGCTGCGTGACTCTGGATGGCGTTATCACTGGTGCTTTTCATCTGCCTGAAATGAAAGTCAAAAGAGTCAATCATTAATGCATTAGTCTGATGTATTTGTGTGAGAGCGTGTGTGTGTGTGTGGGCTGGGGTGAGTGTGTGTATTGTGTTGTGCTTTGGAGTTGAAAGGAGAACTGTATATCTCATCCTTTTCCTTGATATTAAAATATATAAATAAAGAGTCCACAAAAGAAGCCATTAAGCTACCCCGTAATTATTTATTAAGGGTTTGCTTCAGAAAAGATTCCCTTCTATGGAATAGAAATTATTTTGGTTTTGGTATGTAGCAGTAGCAGTAATTTTTTAATTTACTTCCTGCCTTCATTGTTTTTGATAAATAACTCAAGGCATCCTGCACACATAATGCCCCACAACAACAACCTTGTGAGGTGAGTTGGCTGAGAAAGTGATTGTTATGTATGTAGGTTTGAATCTTATTGGTTTATTTGAACTGTTCTTGTAAAATGTCAAATGGTATTGGTTTAAATAGTGCGGGAAGAAACCCTGCACTCCCATTGGCTGGCAGCTACGGCTGCAGGCTATAAGAGGCATAGCCAAGCCAGGATGGGTCCATTCGAGCTGTAGTCACTTAATAAACTCTTTGCTGGAACTCCTCGCGTCTGACTCTTCATGCAAACTTAACAGTGATGGCCCAAAGGCATTCAGTTGGCTATCACGCCAAAGGTGGGACTAGAACTCACAGTCTTCTGGTTTCTAATCTGGTGCCTTAATCATTCAATCAAACTCAAGTAATCTAATGTAGCAAATCTAAAGTAGAAACATAAGCAATTTTCAGTTTGAACAAAACCTATGTCACTCCTTTGGCCCACTGATCCCTAAAGAGCTACATTCTTTGTCTTGGGTTGTAAAAGCATTTGCAGTCTGTACCAGCAACAGCCCTGTGGAGTAGGGTCAGAAAAGACAAGATGGTGGTTGTGATCATCCAATTGAAGCTCCACCCCTTTTCTAGATGCATCACACAAAACAATAGGGGTGGGGCTTTGCTCAAGCAGTCATAACCTTGAGGACCACATGGAGGCTTCAGCTGGTGCAGAATGCGGCTGTGCGGGTTGTGATGGGAATGTCCCAATATTCCCATATTACACCCCTCCTGCGCGAGCTGCATTGGTTGCTGGTTACCCTCCGTGTGAGATTCAAGGTGTTGGTGCTTACCTACAAAGCTCTCCATGGCTTGGGGCCGGGGTACTTACGGGAACATCTTCTGCCAGCATTGAATACCAATCGCCCAGTGCACACCTACAGACAGGGCCTCCTTGGGGTGGCGTCGGCTAGACAATGTCAGCTGGCGGTCCCTAGGGGGAGGGCCTTCTCTGTGGGGATGCCCACTTTGTGGAACCAGCTTTCCCTGGAGCTACGACTGGCCCCCAACCTTCGCTCCTTTCATCGCGGCCTAAAGACCTGGTTATTCCAACAGGCCAGTCTGGACTAAGGGGGGTGTTTTAATATTTTTAAATGTTTTTAAATGGGTTTTAATGATTATTTGGTCAAATTTGATTTAATTCTATTTTAACTTTTGTATTTGTATGGTTGTTTTTTATGTGAGCCGCCCTGAGTCCTTTGGGAGAGAGGGCAGCATATAAGACCAAATAATAAATAAAATAAATAACCGCCATCTTGATTTTTTTGACCACACTTGAAGGCACTACTATTCTGTATTTCTATTTAAATAATACATTATTCTGCAAATCATTTGTGAGCAATAAATCTC
The DNA here is from genome assembly GCA_009733165.1 of Naja naja. NCBI lineage: Eukaryota > Metazoa > Chordata > Lepidosauria > Squamata > Elapidae > Naja > Naja naja. The sequence continues at coordinate 237,546,608 of CM019149.1, read as the reverse complement.
AACACAAAAAGCCATTTATATTCACGTTGCTATATGTCAGTGGGTGGTGAGTGCCCATATATGTGACCATATGTATGTATTTCCATACTTTTGAATGGTACTCCTCAACTTGCAAATGTTCATTTAGTAACCATTCGATAATAGCACTAAAAAAGTGACTTATGACCATTTTTTACACTTACAACCATTCCAGCATCCCCATAGTCATGTGATAAAAATTCAGATGCTTGTCAACCTGATCATATTTATAAAGGTTGTAGTATCCCAAGGTCACATGATAACTTTGTGACCTGACAAGCAAAGTCAATGGGGAAGCCAGACTCACTTTATATTTGTGTAACTAACTTAATAACTGTATTGATTCACTTCAAAACTGTGGCAAGAAAGGTCATAAAATGGGGCAAAGGAGGCGAGTTAGAATGCCTGTGTGCCTGCGCAAACGCCTCTGCGCCTGCACAAAGTGCACATTTGGCACGTGCATGTACGCAAAGTGTGTGCACGCGTGCAAAGTGCGTCCACCAAGCCACGCCCATCAAACCGGTGGCAAAAATATTTGAATCCCACCTCTGGGCAAAAGGAAGTTTTTATGTGTATTACTCTGCCTTCAAAGGAAAATTCAAGAACCAAACCAAGAAAAAAAATAAATTAAACAAATTTAAAGGACATATTTCTGAAATGAAGGACTGTCCTTTGTATTAAAAGACATATGAGCACTGTAATGACAGGTGGCATCTCCCAGAAAGAGGCAAGGAGGCAACTTATCAGCATGACTTCTGTAACTGAAGGTTTTGTGACAGGCCATATTTAACACGGATGCCATTTTGGAAACAGATGATCCTCTTGCTTGTGATAGTACCCATAACCTGCTCTCAAGCCCTGAATTCCATCAGCTGAAAGATCTGCCTATTTCTGACTTATTTAGTGAGAGACAAAGAAGCAACTGTGACACCCAACTAACAAGCTGTACAAAATCGTGCTCTTATCCTTCTGTTTTTTTTCAGGTTAATACTGTGGGGCTGTTTTTAAATTCATGCCAAGTTCTCTGCAGACTAGAGAAGTTAGTTTCATGCAAAGTTTGTGCAAATTGGAGAAGTGAAGGCATTGCTTTAAAAAGAAAAGCTTCAACTATAAATGCATTTGGCAAGTTTCATCCCTTCAGAAGACAGTAAAACAATGCAAATTGTGACAAAAGAAGTTATCTTTTTTGTAAACACTGCCAATGGTACATGTGACTGCATACATGTCCTGCTGCCTACCACTGCTTGTAAACATGTTTACTTTCAATATGAGGTATTTTCTGAAAATTCATCTTTGTGTGTGCTTATTCTGGAAGGGCACATGAGCAAAGATGTATCTAAGAGGAGTTGTGGCAGTTCTGCTTCACAGTCTCCAATTACAAGTCCTTATGACTACAATTGAGCCCAAAATTGCCATCCCTAAGCAAGACAGTTAAGTGAGTTTTGCCCCATTTTACAACCATTTTTGCCAGACCCATTAAGTAAATCACTACAGTTGTTAAGTGAATCTGACTTCCCCATTGACTCTGCTTGTCAGAAAGTCATAAAAGCCGATTATATGACTCCCAACATTACAACCATCATAAATACATACCAGTTGCCAAGCACCTTAATTTTGATCATATGACCATGGGAATGCTGCAACATTTGTTAATGTGAAAAATGGTCATAAGTCACTTTTTTCAGTACCATTGTAACTTTGAATGGTCACTAAGTGAATGATTGTAAATCAGGAACTAATTGTGCTTCTGTATCATATGTAAAAAAAACCTGTGAAGGAAGCAAAGAACAACAATTCCCATGATTCCTAGCAAGTATGTCAGGCTGGAAATTGCATATGTCCATTTGCAGGGGAAAAGGGTTGAGGAAGGTTGATTTATCCATACAAGGAAGGCTGAAAAGATCTCACCTGACAGGGAAAGAAAGCCTTAGGCCAAAAGTGCGTCCTGAAGCATGATGGTTTGGAATCTGTTAATAAAGCAGTAATACAATCATTGTACAATTGGTATTGTTATTAATGAGATCAACTTCTTCATTACATGTTCTTCCTCTTTGGGGTTAGTAGTTTTTAATAAGTTCAACTCATTCGGAGAAATAAAAGACACACGATTTGAAGCAGTGAAGATGATTAAATTTTGGGTCAGAGCACAAAGCATGTGTCAAGAGTTCAGAATCATTTCAGAAAATTTTCACCCGCATAAATTACTGCAGAATCCGGCCCCCACAGTATGTGTGAAGATCATGTGATGCGGTTGCTATAGTAACGGCTTATTCTTGTTGAAATCTAGGGTAACTACGGCTGCTAAACCCTGCATCTTCTGACAGCAATTTATTTAACCTTGCTTCTTTCATATTCTCTTATTGACTCACTGAACTTATTAAAAAAAAAAGGAAAAATGCTTATTCTGTAAAATAGACTTTAATTTATTAAGCGGAGCGCTGTGGATTGTTTCTTGTTCCCAGTTTAATAGATATGAGCATTTAGACTATTTTATGGTTCTTTTAATTCAACGCCTGTCTGTAGAAACATGGATAATTATCCACCTTCCTTTTCCCCGGGCCATCCAAATTGCTTCCCAACAGCATCAAAATATTTATCCACTATTACAACATTCTCCTCAAGATGATGTTAGTGAATTATAAGGCTGTATTCTCAGTCAAGGGCCTGTCTCCTTAAGAGCAGTTAAGCTAAAGTAATTAAGTAGCGCAAAGATGAAATTAGACATAAAACTTTAGTAATAAGGCAGAAAAAGAAATGGAAAATGAAAGCAATTCAGTGGCATTTCTGATCAAGCAATAATCCCAGCTGAATATAAAATATTTCTGTCAGCTAAATAACATCCATAACATTGAAGGCATTTTTGTAACATGATTAATGTCCTACATTGGAGTCAGTCTATTAAAATGGGTAAACACAATGTACCCACATTTTCAATAGACAAGACTAGGAAGATTTTAAATATACAATAGCTTCTTCAATAAAAATCCTCAATATTTAAGCAATCATTTTTTTCCTCCCCAGAAATGCTTATGCTGAAAGAATATCCTCTTTCTCTCCAAGGAGGGGAAGAAAGATGTGGAAATTGAGAGCTCTTTCACATGAGAGGTGCATGTTTGCTCATTTTAAGAATCATGAATACTCAGTGAATTGAGAATCTTCATGGCAATCTATTAACTGCAGGAAATAAGTGAACTTTACCTTACATGTAACATGAGAGAATGAAGTCAACCTATACACCACATGTAAAAAAGCACTTTTCTAAACGTATTATATACAAAAGACCAAATTTTATAAGAATTTTCCTTTTTTTAATTTACAATTGCGTGACAGAATTTGGAAGAGTATAAAATATTAAGTATACAGGCAGTCTAAATTATACCTGCATCCACAGAGTCATCAAGACATATGAGAATGAAAAAAAAAGGCAGCTGTTAATATATGTAACATGACATATCTATCTGTTTTATTGCATGTTTGTGTTATTATGCCTAATAAAAACATTTCTGGATTAAGTTCAATTTTCTGGTTCGTAATTTCTTCTAGCCATTGTCTAATTAAATTCCAATATTTTTTCACCTCTTGACATGTCCACCAGGTATGGAAATAGGTGCCTTTTTCTTTTCCACACTTCCAACATTTTGGGTCTGCGTTAAACATTTTTGCCAGTCTAGCAGGGGGGAGATGCCATCTATAAAACATTTTATATTGATTTTTCCTGTATGCTGTAGATGTAATTAATTTGTAGTTTGATCCCCACATTCTCTCCCAGTTTTCCAGATCTATATTATGGCCAACGTTTTTCACCCATACCACCATTATCTCTTTGACCACCTCCTCTTCCATTTTAAAAGCCAGTAGATAATTATATATTCTTGAAATCATTTTCTTTTCCATTTCTTGTAAAATTTTGTCTAATTGATGTTTTTCCGTGGAGAAACCAAATTGTTCTTTGTCCTTTTTGTATCTCGCCTGAATTTGCATGTATGGCCACCAATCTATCTTTATGTTTTGTTGCTGTAGTTCTTGTCTTGTTTTTAATCTTCCTTGTGTGTCTAATAAGAGCCTTGGTGGCTCAGGCTGTAAATGCCTGCTCTTAAGATCCAGCTGTCTACAATTACTGTAGGCTCGAATCCCACCAGGCTCAAGGTTGACTCAGCCTTCCATCCTCTCGGGGTAGGTAAATTGAGGACCCAAGATTGTTGGGGGCAATTAGCTGACCTTGTAAAAATGCCGCTTAGTAATAAGCAGGCATATACAATGGAATGAAGGCTATTGCTGAGCACACTGGGTTGTATCCCAAAAATTGTAAGCCACCCTGAGTCTTCGGAGAAGGGCGGCATATAAATGTAATTAAAAAATAATAATAATAATTCTTTATAAGTAAATATATATATTGAAGAATGCAAAGAGATACCAAAAAATGTCTTGATGTTGATTATGATGTATAAAGTTTTTATTTTATGTTTTTAAATTTCAAATTTAATAAAATTTATTTAAAAGAAAAAGAAAAAAAGAAAAAAGAAAGGCAAATTCTTCCTATATCCCTAGTTCCAAAGGGGAAGCACAAACATGTCAAGTGACAGCTTTTTTTTCTGCTGGAGTTCTATGCCCCTCTCTTCATTCCATTTCATTTTTGGTCCAACAATGAGTGAAACAGTTAAGTCATCCTTACCTGTATCAGTCTTTTTTCAAATCCTAGTACCATCTAAGGACAGCCTCAAGAGGTATAAAACTATTAGGGGTTGTCACTTATTACTGTGGAGGAAAATCAGGAAACTTTATTAACTTGAAACAGGTAAATAGATATAAGATAGAGATCAACAAACTTTGTGCCAGAAATTTTTTTTCTCCAACTCATGGATAGGTGGTTAGCACTTCAATCTCAGCAATGGTTAAAGGCACTAAATCTTTCCTGCATTAACCTATGAAGTTGCCTTTTAATTTCTGCCTCATTAAAATATTTTGATGTTACTTTCCCATTCAAAAATCCTCTGTTTGCAATGTTAGGAATTTGTTCCATTGCTGATCTAGGCATGATAGATTACTATAATCCGACTGCTGGAATTTATTTTTTAGTAAGAGACACACTGTAATATAGATAATGGATATAATCAGGATATAATTCTCAAGCAGCATGACAAATCATATTAAGCAAAATGTACTGTTTGGTTCATCACTGATACTGCTGTGCCAATTATGGAAACAGTGAGAATGCTGGGTACATTCCAGCAGGAATTTCCTCTGTGTGTGGCTCATTCAAATAAACAAATTTATAGATAAACCATGGTCTGATATGCTAGAATTAAAGATTCTGCTTCAGATGTGGAATTTAAACCACAGGTAGGACAAATAAAAATACCAGTGGTTCCAACTGTCTATGGGTTGAGTTAATCCACAAAATGACACTATTGTTAGGCCCACTCTTCCAAATAGCCCCCTTTCATTTCCTATGAGTACCGGTAGTAAATGGGCTGTCTGGTTTCCTTGCCATGAACTACTGAAGTATGTTACTGATTGGCACTAAGAAAATAAACTAGTGTGAGAAGCCATGCTGGCTACAAATTTGGGGATTTTATATTGAGGATCATAATCTGTATTGTCATTTTCCATAAAAAGCCTATCCTGTTCATAGAGCAAGGATGCAAAAAGTATGGTACAGGGCAGCAGGCAGCTCAATAGCATACTGGGATTCCTATGGAATGTCCCTTTGGTTGGGCAGAATAGAAAGAAAGAACATCGTGATGGAATATTGGCAAAAGGGACCTGTTATGTCAGTAACATCAGCTGTAATCCAAATAATAGCAACAGTAATAGCACTTAGACACCGCTTCACGGTGCTTTTACAGCCCTCTCTAAGCGGAAGGAAGGCTATGATAGTTATGCCAATTTAGAAAGCCAAATCTTGAATTGTGGGAATGTAATAAAACAAGCTTTTGGCTGTTTCTTCCTCTAAAAGATAATGGAACTTAGTTGCTGAATTAGTAAATTTTAGTTTAATAGTAAATTTTACCTATTCAGCTTCCACTTTATAACAAGCTTATAATAAGTGTTCTCTTTCCTTTTTCCAGTTTTATTTTTTTAAGAACATGAAAACCTGCTCACTATTCTTCATAGTTTAAAGATTAAAGTTTAATTTATCTATCATTTTTAGATATTATAACTAATATTTTTCATCTAACTTTTACTTACTTTTTCTAAATTAATATTTACTAATGCTTGTTCTTAACATTGATCACCTGGGCTGATAGCTTTACTTGCTCATTTTACTGATACTTTTGTACTTATTGTTGTTAGCAATCTTGGGCACAATATATGCAAATGTGAAATATGATGAAAAATATGTCAATAATTATCTAAAGTCTGATGCCCCCTGATAGCTGTATCTGGCTTCAAGGCAAAGCTATCAGTTTAAAAGTTCTTATGCTGCCTAGTAAAATTAGCAAGGCACTTACTTGAGTCTCTAACCTTCTACAGAACTACAAATAAATACCTTGTATTTTCAAAGAAAATGCCTTTCTAGGTTTGCTTAATTCCATTAGACAGTGTGAAACCATGCATTCCAGCTGTATACAATGGTAAACAGAATAGGAAGTGCTTTTGAACATACTGTAGATGGGTAAGAAAATCAATAGAAAGTGAGAGAAAGCTTCAAGAGATATAGATTGTTTGAGCTACTTACCATTACGTCAAATTCACTTTAACATCAGCAAACAGACACACTGTAAGATTAATGGCAAGAGCACCATTTCTATTGCTTTAATTTAAAACCTGAAGATTATATAGATTTTGATAATTAAGGAAATCTTTAATAGTCCACTGCTGAGTTTTTAGTTAATCTTTAATAGTGCAAACATGTCCTACTCAGAAGTAACCTGATTGGACTATGTGGGAATTACTTGAGGTAAATATATAAGATTGCAGCTTTCCACGCAGATCTGTGTCTGATTCCCTCTGGTTTAATGCACTGAAACAGAACCTTGTTTGAATGCATAGATATTCAAATGCCCATGTCTCCCTTTCTTAACCCTTGGGTATATTGATCATAACTTGTAAAAACCTTCATCCTGGTGAGCATCTAGATCAGGGGTCTCAAACTCAATCATCACGAGTGCTGCATGAAGGCAAGTTCATTACCCCAAGGCCACAAGACAAAATCTTTTTCATACATATGGATACAAAAGCCTCTAGTGAGTTAAAAATGAAGAAAATGAAGTGTATCACAATATAATATTAAACTTAAATATCTTTTTTTTAATGTACTGGGAAACAGTGCTACTTGCAAAAGAGCTGTAAAACAGACATTTTACCTTTAGCTGGCAGTATTTGGAATTAATCCAAACACTAACATTTGATTTTACTGCTGTATATTGAAATGCAATATTTTTTCAAGAACATATCTAGAGTGACATAATCTCATCTACGAAATTTACTTAATTTATTATGTTTTGTCTGAGACAACTTCCACAGCAGATTTAAATAATCATTAAAAGATCTCCAGTACAATATAAAATATAAGTACCCAAAACCAAAATAACAAAATAAGTAAGAACAATAAAACACCTGATATAATAATTAAAATAAAAAACAGCACTTTAGTTTAGCTATTAGCTAACATTATTAACTTTGTAACTAGTTCTTTAATCCCACCAAAGAAGTCCACTGACAGCTATCCTAATCCTGATGCCCCTTTTCTTCTCTCCCCATTTTGCTAGCAGAGAGAGGCTTGCATTTATTTTTCTCTCTTTTCTTTCCTGGATGTTCTGGCCTTTACAACCACTAGCTGATTATAAGGCAGACAGATTAAACTCCACAAAGGCATCCATACAAAGTCTCTTTATTGGTTCATCAGGCATCCTCAAATATAACTCATGGTTACGTCGAGATTCATCTCAATGTCCAATTCTCTGCATAGCTGACTTTATGGTGTAAAAGGATAGTTCTCTTTTCATTCCTATAATGATGGAGCAATGGGGTGAGGAACCAGCATGCTGCTGGGGTCCAGGCAAGAGTGAAGAAACCTCCCCCAACCCACCAAGGGTCAATTTAGTGACCAATCAGGATTACAGATGTGACCACATCACATGGACTACATTTCCCAGGATACCTTAACTACATTTACCATGATGCATTCCCTTAAGGGGACAGCTGCCAATTCCTAACTAACTATAAACTGTCTGGACAGCACACTGAAAAAATCCTTTCTTATTTCCTTCACCCAACAGAAGGGTGTTGCTTACTCAGTTGCTGTCTTTCCTACTCCTAGCCTGGCAAAAAGAACATCATGATGAGTCAACTAGATGCAGCTCTTCTCTCCACTGAGATAAGTCTTCCTTTAAATCCACCTTCTTACTCTTAGGCAACCTTAGCCCCCATAACCCTCTTGCCTATCCAAACCTCATCTACTCATTCCATCTCCCTGATGAGTTCAGCACCACCTCATAAGTAATGCCAACCATGAAGCAGTGAAGGGAGAGGATGGTATAGTTCAATGCATGAAGCCTTGGGACACCAACTATACAGTCCTGATAACAAGGCCACACCATTGCAAGAAGGCCCTCAGAGTCAAAACAGAGTCAAAACATAGCTACATGAATACCAGCAGACAGGTCATCTTAGAGCACTTCCTATGGCTCAACCTGATATGGACATAGCATTCATTCTTGCTGTGTGGTAACCTTAGTATTTACAGTATATTGTATTGTTGTACATTTTTGTATCTTTACAATATATTGTATGCACAGTATATTGTATTATTTACTTATTTTGGAAAATTTATATTGCCATCTACTTGCCCATGGTGACTGTCATGCCCCTGGTGGAGATTGACTCTGAGGGAGAGGAGGAACAGCCGACAGGGAGTGGAAGTGTGGCTCCGGAGGTTGTGGAGGAGGCTGGGGAAGGGTAGAGGCCAGCTGAGCAGTCAGAGGAGGATCCATGCCCATCCCCTATCCATCCTAGGGCACGCAGGGAGGAAAGGATAAGGGAGAGACATGGTCTACTCAGGAGGAGAGGGCCTTGATCCTCTTCATGGGCTGCAGCTGTGACAACTGAATATGAGGGCAGACTTGCGTATGGGCAAACACTGGAAACAAAGCATGGAAATATCTCTAGTTTCTGGTTGCTCTCTGAGTTTGGTGTCCTTATCAGTGTGTGTTATCTGTGGATGTCCTCCAACCCTTATCTTGCCTGGTTTATGTTGCTTTTTTCCTTCTTCTTGTAACTGTTTGTGTGGGAATTTTTTGTCTTCCATCAAGAATATTCGGACCTTGGAAGCAAAGTGAAGGAATAAAAGAGGCTTCACCTGTTTTGTTTTGTATCCCACCCTGGGTCATCACAGTGACTCAAGGTGGCTTACACGAATATAAAAACATCATATAAACATAAAAATTATAAAAGAAAATAAAAAATAATAAAATAATACCCCCATCCCAGTAACAACACATATTTATTCAAACCATTTGGTGAGCTCCATCCTACTCTGGGTTTCCAGGCCTGCTGGCAGAACCATGTCTTCAATCAGTGCCTTCCAGAAGAGTGATAAAGTGGGGGGCTAATCTAATCTCTGGGGAATGATCAGAGCCTTGATGATGTGAAGGGGTTGTATGGGTAAATGAAATCATGGGCTATGTTGTTGGACATGTATATACTCAGAAGGGTTTCCCCAGGTGAACAAGGCCATGATGGATACCCCAGACTAACATCGATTGCATCTGCCAACCGGCATTGGACCAATGTGGTAGATTATGGTCTATTGATTGACTATGAAAAGGCATTTGATTCAGTATTCCAGCAAGCAATAATTAAGGCATTGCTCAACCAAGGCATAGACACTGCTTACATAAACTTACTACAATCAATATATGAAAAAACATTAACAACAATTTGCCTTAATGATCTTAAAGTGGAAATCAACATGGAACAAGGTGTACAACAACATAATATAATATTACCTATCCTTTTCTCAGCCTGCCTTTAAGAAGTATGTCGCAAACTAGATTGGGCAAAAGGTGGAATAAAAATCAATGGTGCCTATTTAAGTCACTTAAGATTTGCAGATGATGTTGTTCATGTTAGATTTGCATGAAGAGTCAGACGCGGAGTGCTTCAGTGAAGGGTTTATTAGTGACTACAGCTCATAACAGACCCGATTTGGCTGGGCTGTGGCTGCTACTTATAGCCAGCAGCTGCAGTTGCCAGCCAATCAGAGTGCAGGGTTTTCCCGCACTTTTTAAACCAATCATTTCTGATATTTTACAAGAACAGTTCAAACTTAACCAATGACATTCAAACCTGCATACATAACACCCCTCCCCACTAGGTTCAGTCCATACTCAAACCCCAACCTATCTAATGTATTCTTTTAAATAGGTGGGGCTCTTACGTGTACGTTGAGACCTTCGTGGTTCAGAAATTTTAACATTCTCACCCAGTGAGAGAGGAAATGTGTCTGTTGACATTTCCCTACTTGGACTTCCTGTGAAAGAAGACCCTGTTTGATTGTTAGAATCTGGTCTCTCCTCCCAACCCATCTCCAGCCCAATGTCAGCACCTAAGTCAGGTAGTGATGTGCAATCTTCCACTTGTAAGGATGGATTTTGGCATTGTGACAGGTTTTGGGATGGTTCCTGTCGTAATGGCTCATTACACATGGGGTTGATTCTTGCTTGCTGATTATCCTCATGCTCCTCCCTTCCCCTAGAAAAGGCATTAGGTATGGGAACTAGAGAGGAACAATTGCGATGTTCCTGAGGTGATCTGGATCTTAACTGATCAATGTGCCTGCTCCAGAGGAGTCCATCCTCTGTTTGCACCCTGTAAGAACGAGGGACAGTTATTTGAGTTATTTCAGCAGGAATCCATGAAGGTTCACCCATAAGGTTCTTAGCATAAACAGAATCACCCACACTGAACGTGCGAACTTTGCTAGTGGAATCAAGTGGTGCATTGGGTGCGTAAGAGGGATGAAGGTGGTCAAGGGGAGACCTAAGTTTCCTACCCATCAACAACTCTGCTGGGGATAAGTTAGTTGATGGGTTAGGAGTGATGTGCTGAACACTAAGAAGTTTTTCAACTTTCTCAGTGATGTCCCCAGGACCCAATTGCTGAAGCTTTTCCTTCGTAAAACGTACCATGCGTTCAGGCTGGCTGTTAGCCAAAGGGTGCCCAGGGGCAGTCAGGGTATGTCTGATACCCTGTTGTGCTAAATAGGATTCAAAAAGGTTGGATGTAAATTGAGGGCCATTGTCAGAGACAAGAACATCAGGTAACCCGTGGGTTACAAAAAGCTTTTTAAGCTGCTTGATGACAGCATCAGTTGTGGTGGATGCCATAGGGATGACCTCTAGCCATTTGGAATATGCATCTACTATAATAAGGAAGGTGTGCACTCTGGTAGGGCCAGCGAAATCAATGTGAATCCTAGACCATGGGCCCCTAGGACATTCCCATTCCTGTTTGAGGGTGAGAGGTGGGGCAGGCCTGACTACCTGACAGTTGGGACAAGATGCAACCCAGTTTTCAACCATTTTGTCAATACCTGGCCACCATACATAACTCCTGGCCAATCCCTTCATCCTTACAATACCAGGATGACCCTCATGTAACATTTCCAAAACCTCTCTTTGCAGTTTTGCAGGAATAACCACCCTGTTACCCCACAAAATACATCCTCTTAATACAGATAATTCAGTTTGCCTGGACTTAAAAGGTTGGGCAAGGTGAGGTAGATCTTGAAGAGGCCAACCTTTCTTAATCCAGCCTATAATAGGAGCCAATAAAGTGTCTTTGGCAGTCTCTCTGGCAATTTCAGCAGTGTGTACTGGAAGCTTGGCAACAGTTTCTAGGAAAAAGGTGTGTGCCTCAGGTTCAAAGTCCTCCTTGTGACAAGGAAATGGGCAACGACTCAAGGCATCAGCATGTCCAATGTCCTTGCCAGGCTTGTGGATAAGTTTGTATGAATAAGCAGCAAGAAATTCAGTCCACCTCAGCATTCTTGGTGACAGGATAGTGGGTGTAGGTTTGTCTCCTGCCACAATGCCTAACAAAGGTTTGTGATCTGTGACAATGGTAAATGTTCTCCCATATAAATACTCATGAAATTTCTTGATAGCTGCAACAATTGCCAATGCTTCCTTGTCCAATTGGCTGTAATTCCTCTCTGCTTTGGACAAGGTGCGAGAGTAAAATGCAATAGGGGCTTCCTTCCCGCTGGGAAGCCTGTGGCTCAACCCCCCACACTCCAAAGGGGGATGCATCACAAGTCAGTACAACAGGTAAATTCTCAGAGAACTGTATGAGTACAGCATCAGATGTGATTTGTCTTTTAAATGCTGATTGTTCCTTCCTGCCCCAGACCCAAACAGACTTTTTGTCAAGTAATCTGTGTAATGGTTCTGCAATGGTTGCCTTCTGAGGTAGGAACATGTGATAAAAGTTAATGAGTCCAAGGAAAGCTTGCAAATCTTTTTTGCATTTTGGTCTAGGGGCTTCTTTGATTGCTTGAATCTTGGCATCTGTAGGATGGATGCCATGCTTGTCAATCATATAGCCCAAGAACTCAACCTTGTCAGTTCTAAAGTGCATTTTTCTTCCTTGACTTTTAACCGCTTTCCTGAATCTGGTAAGGACTTCTCTGAGTCTCTCTTGTAATTGAGTGTCATTTTCAGCAGAGATTAACACATCATCAAAGTAAGGCACTACCCTGGCAGTCCTTGGAGCATCCTTTCCATAAGGCTTTGGAAATGCCTGGTGCCAGCTTACTCCAAACTGTAACCTTTACATTTGAAGGCACCTCTATGAGTCACAATGGTTTGGGCCTCTGCAGTGGCATCATCAACTGTTAGTTGTTGATATGCCTGGGCCAGATCCAATTTGGCAAAGACTGTACCCCTGCCAAGTGAATGTAATAAATGATGCACCACTGGAACTGGATATGCACTCTGCTGAAGTGCATGGTTCAATGTGCCCTTATAGTCTCCACAAATTCTTACTGACCCATCAGTCTTGACTGGTGTGACTATGGGTGTTTCCTATCTGGAGTGGTCAGTGGGCTCTAAAACTCCTTGAGCTATTAGTTTATCTAATTGTGCATCAATTTTTTCCTTTAAGGCAAATGGGACCCTTCTGGGCTTTAAACGAATTGGGTTGAAAGTGATAGGGGTCCCCATATACTTGCCCAATCCGTTGCTGAAGACCTCTGGAAACTCAGACTTCAAGGCCTCCTCCCATTCAGTGTTGCTCACGTGATTGATGCCAGTCACCTCGATGCCTAGTGGATTGAACCACTCAAGTCCCAGCAAGCTTGGGCGATCCTTGTCCACGATGATCAGGGGCAAACATTTGGTGTGGCCTTTGAACTTCACGTTGAATTCTCTTGTTCCAACTACTGGAATCTTGTTCCCTTGGTAGTCTTTAAGAGTCAGTGCTTGCTTCTGGAAATGTTTCTTCTGAATGTTGGGAAGTAGCCTGTGAATAGTATCCCATGACACCATAGATAAATAGGAGCCTGAGTCCACTTCCATTTGACAAGGCCTTCCTTAAATCAGTACCTTCACATGTACTTTTCTGCTTCGTAAGGGTGAAGAATGACCAATAGTGATTGTTTGATGAGTTTCATTCTTCCCATTTGCTTCTGTGTTGTGCCCCATTTTCTCACTGAAGTTGTTATGCTTGAATTCTTTGTCAGGAAACTTCTTTCTGCTTGGTGGAATTCTGGATGATTTGCAGACTCTTGCTAGGTGACCTCTTTTTTCACAACGGAGGCAGATGGTATCAAAAAACTTGCATTCAGTGCGGAGGTGTCCCCCCCCCACAACCTCTGCAATAAAAGTCTTGCCTCTTTCTTCCAAGGTCTTTCCTTTTCTTCTCCATTCTGAGTCTATAAATTCCTTCCTCCACCTCACTACAGTCTGAATCAGAATCTATTTGCTCGCAATGGGTTGTTGTGGATTTTTCCACATCAGGATGGCTTGGCCTTGTTAATTTTCTTCATGGCTGCTGCTGAGGACTTGGTAGCTTCCGCTGAAGAAGCTTCTTCTATGGCCTCCTTAAGCGTGATCTTAGGTTTCATTAATAATTTCCTCTGCAAAACCTTGTCTTTTAGGCCTAGAACAAATCGATCGCGCATGGCCTCTTCTAAGTTGATAAACTCACATGCACCCCCAATGTCCCTTAAACTTGCCATGAAGTCATTAACGTTTTTGCTTTACCCTTGATCCCGACAGTAGAATTCGTGTCTCTTAATGAGGCACGATACTTGTGGCGCGTAATGGGCTCTTAATAACTTTTCTAAGTCGGGCCAGTCCATTACCTTCACGTCTGCAGCTCCCGCCAATGCCTTCGCCATCTTGAAAACGGCCAGACCGCAGTGGGTGAGAAAGACCGCCCTCTTCCGCTTGTCGGAAATGTCGGCGAGATCGTTTCCCTCCAAATACATTTGGAAACGATCTGCATACGAGTCCCAGTCTTCTGCCATCAGATTGAACAGGGCTGGGGGAGTGTTCAGCACAGCCATCTCTCTCAGCTTGTTCTCCGTGTTGTCTTCTCTTCGGGAAGGATCCCACCTTCGTTGCCAGTGTTATATTTGCATGAAGAGTCAGACGCGGAGTGCTTCAGTTAAGGGTTTATTAGTGACTACAGCTCATAACAGACCCGATTTGGCTGGGCTGCGGCTGCTACTTATAGCCAGCAGCTGCAGTTGCCAGCCAATCAGAGTGCAGGGTTTTCCTGCACTTTTTAAACCAATCATTTCTGACATTTTACAAGAACAGTTCAAACTTAACCAATGAGATTCAAACCTGCATACATAACAGTTCACATCTCACAAGACCCAGAAGAGCTATAAAGACACTTATAAGAGCTGCACAAAAGAGCTACAAAGACGCATATAAGAGCTGCACAAAGCAGGAGAACCATTTAACTTAAAAATAAACCTGAAAAAGAGCCAGGTGGTGTTTAATAAATTCACCAAAGGAAAAATTATATAACTGAAGAAGAACTAGATGTAATAGATCACTTCATACCTTGGCCAATGGATCTCAATGGAAGGTGATACAATAAAAGCAATTGAAAGGTGTATTAAATGTGGTTGGCAGGCATTCGGCAAGCTAAGCATAATTTTCAAGAACAACCTCTCCCTGGGCCTGAAGAGAAAAGTTTTCCATCAATGTGTGCTAACTGTTCTAACATATGTATGTAAAACATGGACACTAATCTCACAATCAATACAAGAGCTATGAGTGGTGCAAAGAGCCATGGAAAGATTTATGCTTGGCATTACAAGACAAGATAGAAAGACCTGTACATGGATTAGAGAACAAACAAAAGTATACAATATCATTAAGAGAGTACAATAATTGAAATGGAAATGGGCTGGTCACATAGCAAGAAGAACTGATGCCAGTCATAGAATGCATCCCACTTGATAAAAAGCCTCCACAAAAGAGACCTAAAACAAGATGGATCAATGAACATCAACAAGTATTGTGGGCCCAATTGGCAAAAGAAAGTTCAGGACTGTATTGGTTGGAAACATGCAGAAGACATCTTCATCCTACAGTGGATAGACAATAGCTGGAATAATGACAGCCCATACACCATAGGTTTGGGGCTGTTATTTAGTGATTTAGCTCACATATCTCAAAACCATGGTCATGTGAGTAATTTTTTTTACCAGTACCAAATGATTAAACCCAAAGAAATTATTCACGTCTGGAAAATGATTCTGAGAACAAGCCTATGTAAATTGGCTCACAAAAGAATTTTCACTTGAGAACTTCTGTTCATCAAACCATTTAAATAATCCCTGAAGTATTTTATTGAATGATGGTAGATTTAAGTACATGCCTAATTTACCTTTGCGGAGTCAGAAAAGAGAGAAGCTGAAACAAAATATCAGGGCTAAAATCTTTTCAGGAAGTAGTAATTCAGACATCTTAAGTTCAATTGTTTTAGCTAATCTTAATTGTGGGTGACATTTCTTTCCTTAAGGTCTGGGAAAAGTTGGTTGTTGAAAGATTTTAGTTATCTTCCCCATCTCATACATTATAGAGCATCTCATGTACAGATACAGTACAAATATTGGCATATTCATGTTTATGTTATCACACTGACAGATGATATAAAGCTGAATAGAATGAGGAATTATGTTGCACTGCATTAAACATTTCTATAATTCAGGGATTGGAAACATGGTATCCATAAGTATCAAGACCAATTCTTTGAATTATAATTCAATATAAATTTGGTCCTTTATTCCATATATTCTCCCAAGGATGAAACATTGTATTATGGCTTTGGTTCTAGTGCCTCCTTAGCAGAGGTGGTATTTAGCAGGTCCTGACCAGTTCTGGACAACCAGTAGTGGAAATTTTGAATAGTTTGGAGAACCAATAGTAGAAATTTTGAGTAGTTTGGAATACCATCTCTGATACCATCTATTCTCTTCCTCCCAAGTCCCAGCTGATCTTCTTTTGTTATCCTGCACAGGAGAACAGAGCTGGAAATCAGGTTAGTGTGGTGGGGAGGGAATGCAATTTTGCAGTAACCTACTCCCAGGAGTGGTGTGATGACCCGGAGTGTAACACAAACGTAACAAAATCCAAAACGTAAATAAATGTACTTTAATACCTCCAACTTGGCTCCACTGTTCAATGATTCTCAGTTGGAGATTAAACTTATTCAAAAATAGTCTTCAAAAGAAAGCAATACAGTCTGAACTTAATGAGCAGATAGAGATGAAATAAAAAAACCAAACAAACTACAATGACAAAATTTCCACAACAGAACAGGATAAGTAATTACCAACTTCAAGGAGATAACAAGGCAGTCTTTTGGAAGGACGCCAATCAAGATAATGTCAGCTCAAAATAACACACACATTGATTCTGGCAATACTGGGTTGTAATCATCTCTCTTACATACTAGTCTCCCCAGCTGCAACCAATGAGGAGGATCATGGCCACCTCCTCTCTCACAAGCCAAGTTGTTGCCTTCTCCATTCCTCCCTGTATGTCCTAGGATGCAGAGGGGATGGGCCTGGTTCTTCCTCTGACTAGCCAGCTGGTCTCTGCCCTTCCCCAGCCTCCTCCACAACCTTTGGAGCCACATCTCCACTCCCTGTCAGCTGTTCCTCCTCTCTCTCAGAGTCCAACTCTACCAAGGGCATGACAAATGGGGAGGGAATGGGGATTTTGCAGTATCCTTCCCCTGCCATACCCACCAAGCCACATCATGCCCACTAAGCTAAGCCCACAGAACCAGTAGTAAAAAACGTTGAATCCCACCACTGCTCCTTGGGCATGAAAGTCAACAGAATGACTTTGGGCCAGTCATGCTTTCTAGCCCCAAAGAGTTGCTGTTGTAGGGAAAATAGGAGGAGAAAGAAGTATTAGATGTGTTTGCGACCTTGAGTTAATTATAAAAACAATAAATACAGGATAAAAAAGAATCTACCCCTCCCCCACTAACCTTAACCATACCACATCACCCATGCCACCTGGGAAGAGTTTGATCCTATGACTCTGGATGAGGTGGATGGGATCATGAGGAAGCTGAGTGCCACCATGTGTTTATTGGACCTGTGTCCCTCCTGGCTGGTTTATGCCACGTGGGAGGTCACGCGAGGCTGGCTCCAGGCAGTGGTTAATGCCTCCTTGAGTGAGGAATGCTTCCCCTCCACCTTGAAGGAGACGGTGGTGAGGCCCCTCCTCAAGAAACCTGCCTTGGACCTGGCTATTTTGAACAACTTTCGTCCCGTCTCCAACCTTCACTTTATAGCGAAGGTTGTTGAGAGCATGGTGGCTTGACAGCTCCTGTTGTTCCTAGAGGAAGCTGTCTACCTGGATCCATATCAATCGGGTTTCAGGCCCGGGTACAGCACAGAGACAGCATTGGTCGCGCTGGTGGATGATCTCTGGCGGGCTCGGGATAGAGGTTTTTCCTCTGTCCTGGTCCTATTAGACCTCGCAGCAGCTTTTGATACCATTGACCATGGTATCTTACAGCGGCGCCTCGGGAGGCTGGGTGTGGGAGGCATGGTTCTGCAGTGGTTCTCCTCCTACCTCTCGGGACGTTCGCAGTCGGTGTTGGTAGGAGGATCGAGGTCGACCCCGAGGCCCCTCACTTGTGGGGTGCCTCAGAGGTCAGTCCGATCCCCCCTCCTGTCCAACATCTATATGAAGCTGCTGGGTGAGATCATCCGTGGTTTTGGGGTGAGGTATCATCAGTATGCTGATGATACCCAGCTTTTTATCTCCACCCCAAACCAACCCAGTGATGCCCTCAACGTGATGTCCCGGTGCCTGGAAGCGGTACGGTGCCTGGAGGCGGTATGGGTAGGAAGAGGCTTCAGCTCAACCCGGCCAAGACCGAGTGGCTGCATGTACCAGCATCTTGGATTATCCAGAATGTTCCATCTTTGGTCATGGAGGGAGAGGTGTTACCCCCGTGGAAAGGGCACGCAATTTAGGCATCCTCCTGGATGCACAGCTCAATTTGGAAGATCATGTAGAAGCTGTAGCTGAGGGGGCATTTGCGCAGGTTCGCCTTGTGCACCGGTTGCATCCCTATCTGGACAGAGATGCCTTGCGTACGGTTACTCATGTACTCGTTACCTCCCGTGTAGACTACTGCAATGCTCTCTACATGGGGCTGCCCTTGAGGACCACTCGGAGGCTTCAACTGATGCAGAATGCGGCCGCGTGGGTTGTGATGGGAGCATCCCAATACTCCCATATTACAACCCTCCTGTGTGAGCTGCATTGGCTGCTGGTTGCCCTCCGGGTGAGATTCAAGGTTCTGGTAATCATCTATAAAGCCCTTCATGGCTTAGGTCCGGGGTATTTGTGGGAGCACCTGCTGCCAGCAATGGTTTCCCATCGCCCTGTGCGCTCCCACAGGCAGGGTCTCCTTAGGGTGCCATCAGCCAGACAATGTCGGCTGGCAGCTCCCAGGGGGAAGGCCTTCTCTGTGGGTGAGCCTGCCCTTTGGAACCAACTGCCTGTGGCTCCTGACCTTCATTCCTTCCGTCGCGACCTAAAGACTTGGCTTTTTCGATCGGCCAACCTGGACTGATGGGGTTTTTAGTTGCTTTTAGATTTGTTGGTGGTTTTAATTTTTAATGTAATTGGGGTTTCGTGTTTAATTGCTTTTTAAATTTTGTATTTCTGTTTTTATTTCTGTGAGCCGCCCTGAGTCCTTCGGGAGATAGGGCGGCATAGAAATCCCATCAAAAAAAATAAAAATAAAATAAAATGCAAATATTTTCCCTAATCTTCAACCTTTTACTACAACAAATGCTATCACTAAAATTTTAGTGTAGTGCCAGCAAATGATAAAAATGAGTGTAAGCATGCAAATTCAGGTGAACATTTATGGGAGGTGATTTTCCTACATTTCATGCATGGAAAATGTCAATAACTGAAATTTGGATGAAATTAAAGGTGGGATTGAAATTCTAGAAATAACAAACAAATGAATAAGTTATCTGAAAGAGAATCCACAGTGGATGTGTTTTACCTGTTGCAGACTCTTTCCCATTTAACAATTTCAATATTATTGAATTGGTTAATTTTCATATTTCTCTTGCTCTTGAAGAAGTAAAATGTACAGTGTATATGGAATTGTTACAATTGAATTCTTCCTTGACTTGTACTTAAGAGGTATGTCACCACTGTTTTCTGTGGCAAGTTCATAACATTAGCATTATTTAGTTCAGCATCAGATAATCCACAGCTCCTTGCAGAGGTCAGTTTCACTGGGTTAACATCAGGCCTATATAGTAACTCCTTTTATCCTGCTCACATATGGATGTCAATGAGACTTGGGTGCAGTCCAACTGCCTGTTGACTCTAAGTAGTGTTCAGAGTATTTTCAGTGAACTGCACTATATTACAATAAACAAATGTGGGCGGTGTTAAAATATAAATATTCAGAATTTAAAGACTTGGCAGCCTGCATTTATGAAAAGCTACAGATGCTGCAAAGAGATCTGAAGGCTCATTAACATTCACATCATCTCCACCCTCGTTATCTCTCCCAGATGTTTCTATGACTGTCCCTTTAAAGAATGCCTGTCTAAATTTTATTTACATTGATTCAGCAATATTGATCCTCAATGAATAAATGTAATACACTGCTGTCAGTGCTAGAGACTAATTAAGTCTATGTGTGAGCCTGATGCCCTGATTGAAAAATCTGCTGCAAGTAAACTGGGTTTAAATAAACACTTTACTGTAGTGCTTTAATTACACTTTAGTTTGTAATGTAATTTTTGGCTGTTTAAACTATGATTTAGGCTGAGCTAATTACAAATGATTTTCTACTATGTAATTAATAATAACAAAATTGTAATTAGACAGCTGCTCTGGATCAGGGTGACAGTTTGTGTTAGGTGACTCATGATCAGTCTGGCAGATATACAAAAGCACATAGACATGGGAACCAGGATGTATGGTAGCTTCTTCTAACTTTTTTTCCCCAAGTGACATTGCTGTTGTTCTTAGGAACATCCCAGAATGATTGTTTGTAAAAAGACATTATAGTATTGTTTTTATCTTGCTTTGGTACTCTTGCTTCTATTATAATCATCTGCATATAATGATGTACTGCTCCAATTACAGCAGGGTTTGCCAATATGGCAAGGGTTTGCTTAAGTGCCCTTAAGCAATACTGCATCCAGAGATACTTCCCTTGATGTCCTGCATGCTCCCACATTTCATCACTGTGTGGTGTGTGTGCATGGGTGTTATTCCCATATGCTTTATCTTTCCTAAGTGGTCTGTAGGGGGCGTGCATAAGCTCACTAACATGCCTACTGTCCCTGTCCTATTGTTTATTTTATTGTTTCTTTTATTGTTCTTATATGTATTCATTTCATGTATTCATAACTATGTTTACCTTTATACTTATTATCTTATAAGCGATTGACAAATCAAATAAATAAATAAATAAATATGCATTATTAAAAAATAAAAAATATAGGAGATTCAGCCAAGTGCTTATTTGACTAGGATCCATTAAAAGGAGGAGAGAGGAATCTGTTTAGGCATCAATTAGGCTGGGTCACAGTTAAAAAAAAACCATCTGAGATAGATAGTATTTGCTTAGATTTTACTAAGTAACTGTAATGTAGAGCAAGTATGAGAAAACCTAGAACTAGTCAGATCTTTTTAGAAAAAAATCATAGAACACAAGGTCT
The DNA here is from genome assembly GCA_009733165.1 of Naja naja. NCBI lineage: Eukaryota > Metazoa > Chordata > Lepidosauria > Squamata > Elapidae > Naja > Naja naja. The sequence continues at coordinate 237,525,394 of CM019149.1, read as the reverse complement.
ATGAATAGGGGTAAATGAAAAATGTGGGCAGAGACATAGACTTCTAATTGGTACAAATCGTCCATCTAAAATTCAGGGGTCCAGAAATATGGCCCTTTTATGACTTGTGGACTTCAACTCCCAGAATTCCCGAGCCAGCCATGTGCTTATTTGATTTGGCTCATACTAGCTCAGGAATTCTGGGAGTTGAAGTCCACAACTCATAAAAGGGCCATATTTCCACACCTCTGTCTAAATAATGACACTGCTAGTACTGAAGAACTGGTTGTCCAGAGCTACAACAGCACTGTTTTCAGACAAGGACTTTCATATACACCATCATACTGTTCCTGTGGAGATTAGCTCTTTATAACATCACCAGCACTAGAGGAGAAAGAAGAAAAACAGTTCACTATGGAAGCATACTACCCAAACAAGGCTAGCAAAGAAATATAAATGAAGTATAAGGTTTACTTGATATAATTAAGAGATATAGGAATATGTGAGAAGATTAAATCCAAACAATTTACTGTCAGACGAGAAGCAATGAAACCACCAACCAATAACTACCTCAACAGAAGTTACAGTTGAAAGGTGGGAGAAAGAAGTGAGAACTCTGTTGCCTGGTTACAAAGAGAGCATTCCAGCACCCCTTCTTCCATCTCTATCCTTGTACATGGCAGCAATTTAACCTAACTCATGTATGTTGCTCATATAAAACAGAATTCATTCTCCTATTTTATGGCTTAAAACACATTCTGGTTAAAGTAAGAAACAGTCATTATAAATTAATGGTAGGTGGGTTGGGAGGGGAGGTGGGTAGGGAAGAAGAAGGAAGGAAGGATTTTAAATTGTATTTGCCATGGTTAAAATTTTGGGTGTCTACATTAATACAATAAAGCCTCAAGAAGTTTCCTTAAAAAGCAAAAGTTTTCCTTGCTTGACTGGCAACCAGATGTGATTTTCTTGGTAACAAAGCAAAAATTGATTTGATATTATTTACTTTCGATATTTTAATTTTGTTTTTCTTTAATTCTTAGGTTGGCCTTTAATTTTGATATTTTCCTGGTACTAAGACATCCAAGTCCAACATTACCTTGAAACTGGACAAACTTTACTAAGTGCTCTTAACTATTTAATAGCAATAGCACTTAGACATATATACCACTTTATAGTGGTATATAAGCCCTCTCTAAGTGGTTTTACAGAGTCAGCATATTGCCCCCAACAATCTGGGTCCTCATTTTACCCACCTCAGAAGGATGGAAGACTGAGTCATCCTTGAGCCTGGTGGGATCTGAAGTGCCAAATTGCAGACAGCCGATAGTCAGCAGAAGTGGCCTTGCAGTACAGCACTCTAACCACTGCGCCACTGAGTCTTAATTCTAGACATCTGGAATAATGTTAATCTTTCAGACAATTCATCCCACATTCATTCACCATTCTTACCTTCTTGGCTCTACCTCTTCTTGTTTTTGAACACATACTTCTTAAACAATCAATTACCACTGCATTCAACTGTAATGTTTTTCCTGTTTTTCCTTACAGCTCTCACTATCACATAACAAAGAAGGCAGAATCATTCTCTTGTACACAGATATTTCCACTTCTTTCATTCTTTGCAACAGTCTGCATGCTATCTATTATTTTTCTACTATTATTTACAAATCTAACATTTCTCAATTTTTCCATCATTGATATACCTTTTACCAAAGTCAAACATTTATCTACTTATTTAGTTTTTGCCATTTATGTATAACTTGCAATTGTTCATTATTTTTCCTGTCAGATACAACTTCATTGGTGTTTGATACCTTAATGTTAAGATTCCTACTCATCCCTGTAGGATGCAATCTATGTAACAATCAGTGCAAATCCTTCAGATTGTTCTACAACAGAACATCATCCAAATACAAAATATTTGTAAATTAGTATCCCTTAGCAACTCGCTTCTAATGTCACAATCTTTTGTTCCTCTTTAAAGAAACTGAGTAGATCAGGGGTGTCAAATTTACATCATCAAGGAGGCATTACATGACATATCAGGACTTTTTTTCTGTTCGCTTAAACCAGGTGTGGTTGTGGCAGTGGTGGGATTCAAAAATTTTACTACCAGTTCTGTGGGCGTGGCTTGATGGGTATGGTGTGGCTTAGTGGGCATGGCTTGATGGGCATGGCAGGGGAAGGATACTGTAAAATCTCCAATCCCACTCCACTCCAGGGGAAGAATACTGCAAAATCCCCATTCCCTCCCCACTCCTGGGGGAAGGTTACTGCAAAATCCCATTCCACCCCCCACCCCACTAACCTGCTTTCCAGCTCCGTTCTCCTGTGCAGGGAAACAAAAGAAAACCCAGCTCATCAGCTGGGACTCAGGAGGTAGAGAATAGATAAGGGTGGAGCCAGTCAGAGGTGGTATTTGCCGGTTCTCCGAACTACTCAAAATTTCTGCTACCGGTTCTTCAGAACTGGTGAGCACCTGCTGAATACCACCTCATGCTGATGGCCACTGCGTGACACATCTTACCCGTGGGCTGGAAATTTGACAGCCCTGGAGTAGTTGAATTTGTGTATTTTGGTAAAAGGATTGGAGATAGAGGTACAAATTCTTGGAGGCTGAAATGTTCTCTATGTGCATGTGAATCTGGGAAGAAAAGGCAGGAGGAAGTCACTTGACATTTTCTCATAAAGCAGGTATAATGGCAGACAAAAAGGAGAATAAATTCTTAATTCCCTATCTAAACCCTCCTGGTCCCTTGTGTTCAGTAGTTCATGACATGCTATAGAGTCAGTGTCATTGGATTCACACTTTCAGTACAAATCCCTAGTCAGCCACAAAAGTAGTGGGGAGAATATTATTTATGCTGCCTTCAGTGTGTGGGGGAAAGGAGCACTATAAATACAACAGATAAATAAAATGAATTATACTAGGAGCATTGGGGAGAGAAAACTAGTGTCATCTAGAATGCCATTCTTCTTTTTATTGCTGCTATCACATTCAGTAGCAAAACTACATCTTCCCATTTACCATGGCAATTAACATGGAGGCAGAATAAAGAAGTTTGCATTTACCCTGGCTGCCATCTTAAATGTGCGCCTTATTTCCAAAGCACTTTGAATAATTTCATTCCAATCTATCCATCATTGATTAAAAGCCCCCTCCCCATTGCAAATAGAAGAACAAATGAGATTATTACCACTTCATCACTGAAGCCACCACTGAGTGATTATGGACATAGTGATAGATCATTTTGAATGTCTCTGGGCACTTAACATATTGGGCAAGATCACAACTAATCAATTTCTGCAAAATCTTTAAAATAAAGTCCAAGCTGAGTTTAGGTCCAATTAAAATAAGTTGTGAACACTAGAAAGATTGGATTCTTAATTAAAATGTTCTAAATTTAGGTTAAATTTAATTGCTTCCTATTTTCTTTCCATTTCTTTAAATTCAATCTAGATTGTGCTACAGACTCACAATTAGACTAAATTATACATTCTGTCACTTTCTTTATTGATCTAGCTGGAGTGGTTTACAACATCCGGTAGCTTGAATAGATACAGTATATACATAGCATTCTCTTGAGGTGAATTCACTTGGAAGTTCTCTTTTAATATTTTGAATATTCTAGAACATGTTGATGTATGATATGAAGATGACTAAAAGATGTTGATGTATAATATGAATTCATTTACAACATTTTTGCTTGTTATCTTTTATGTGATTCACTATTTACTGACTTTGTGCAATATTCATATATTATCTTTGCTTTTTGCTTTCCTCATTGCAATTGCATACAATATACAAACAAATAAAAATATCCCCAAGAATTAATGTATGCCTGGATATTAATGGAACTTATTACATCGTTTGAGAGTTTTGGCTAAAAGGCAAAAACTAAGCAGAATGCATGGGACACTATGATTCAGTGCCCAACTAGGTATAGTTAGAAAGTGACCAGAATTGCAATCTGAATGTTCTTTCTTACTTTTCCAGAAGAAATGAACATGTTAAAGGTCTACTATAAGATAGGCCTCTACTTAGGCCTCATTGGATAAAATGTCCATATATTCTCACAGCTCTACTCTGGGCAAAATTAGAAATCAGAAGTAAAATAAATTGCATACTTTACCACTATAGTGATATATATTGACTCACTCAAAAAAAAAAACTCCATTGCACAGATTGCTACATGACATTGTTCATTATTTTTAAACCAGGTTGAATATCGTCTGCTGTGCTCACTGGTTTCTTTACGCACTGCAAACAGTATGGCTGTTTTCTTTTTTCTTTTTTCTGCTTCTTTTATACGGAAGAATAAAATCTTGCAAAAAAAGAAAAGAAAAGAAAGAAATTGCAGAGCTGGGATGGAAATGGAAACCTGCCTTACTCTTTGGAGGTTGCAAATGGATTGCTTTGTTTTAGAGAAACTCCCATATAGGAGGCGTCCTTGGTGCTCTCTTGAGCTTGTTTGTTTTCTTGTAGACATTTCATTACTAAACTAGGCAACATCATCAGTGCTAGTAAGGACCCTTCATATCAACTCTGAGCTACAAACATTCTCCTACTCACCAGTGATGGCTTGATGCTGGTTCAAACCGGCTCACCTATACCAGTAGTTATGACCCCTGGTTGGGTCCGCTGAGCCACCCAGGCACTATCCTGTCCTATATATTTTACCTTTTTGCTCACGCACCCTGCCCTCATAGCCAGCTGCTTTCTGAGCCTCACCCAATCTACTCAACCTGGCTGCTGTGTGCAGGAAATTCCTTCGTTTATGCAGCCGCATGCACGTTCACGTTTTCGATGAACCGGTTGTCAAAGTATGTGCAGCCCACAGTATGTGCAGCCCACCTCTGCCATTCACTGGTGAAGCTTTCTCCTTTCTCCTGTATTTTTTTTAAGAATGATCACTGAGGGTGCAATAACAACTGAGCATAAAGAGGTCCACAGGAAGCTGAAGACCTGGCTCCACAGGTTAGTTGGGGGAACCAATGTGACAGTTCCACACTGGGGGTGGCTGCTGGATTGATGGAAGACTCCATCTCCTTCTTGCTCTCTACTCTCCATCTTTCCATCTTTTTGTTATCATATTGATGTACTCATTGGTTTTTTTTATTGTTTATTTTATTGTTCTATTATTTTACTTCTGTTTACATTCTTTTCATTTCTTCCTTTTTATTGTTGCAAGCCACCTACAAAGCCTCACAGCAAGATGGGCAGCAAATACATTTAACAAAAAAAAGGATTGTTTAAAGCAAAAGAAATGAAAAGCAACTATTCTTTTCCACATATAGAATAAGGTAATGTCCCCTCCTCTTGCAGATCCATAAATGAGTAAAATAAAGGAGAGCGAAGAGTTTTA